>LUCH01003994.1:3668-55744 GCA_013368495.1 Paragonimus heterotremus
CTATCTTGCTGCTTTGCGAAGGAGACGGCTGCAAAGAATTGTGCGGACCACTGTGTTGTAAACCATCCTAAACGATACGCTGGTTCGTCCTTGCTATGCGCTTAGTAGAATTCGGATTCTTCTCCCGGTAATAATTAACACGAAAATCTCGGTCCCGAACAGTACTGCGACTGTCCCCGTATTCGCTCCCAAGACAAGCCAAAAGACGCGTACGAAAAAATGGGCTTTGTTCCGCTCCAAAACGTGTGCGACAAAGACGACAAATACAAAGTACTTATATGATGCGCAGTGGCCTTAAGAGCATTTCCGGAATCATAGAAAGAGGACATTTACCGGAAAAAATAGTTAGGTTCACTACCGGGCACAACGGAGTAAAACGTCTGACGGTTAAAAACTAGCCAAGGACACCCTCTCGGCCGCTCTGACCAGGTCCGCTAACTAGGACACAGTCAATCGTTTTTTCTTCCTCACGGCGGAGACACTTTGGGACGGTAAAACGGTGGGCGCCCTACCACACTGAATCGAAGGCAGCCTTCATTTTTTGAAACACGATGACCATTGGTTGTCTGTTGGAATGTCAATGCTCTAGGACTCACCATAGGGTAAAGTGTGGCGAATGCACCCACGACGTAGTCTGGGTTCCGCTTATTCTCGAATCTGTTCAATGACCGTACGTACTTGGGTGCAATAGAGGCAAGACTGATATCGGTTTCTGATAAGTTACAACGAGTCTTCTGATATCAGACGATCTGAATACTAAAGAGTTGATACGTGGTTAAAGGGTTTGACACAGGTAGTAGACATTAGAATCCACAGAAGCCACGAGGGCCTACTACCTATATCATGTTATTTTCTCACTGCGGTCAAGGTTCTTCTAGAGAAGTAAACGTTGTAAGGGGGATCGTTAGTTTTGCCCATATTTCTATTATTTTCATCCCTGGTGTGACGTCGTAAAAGTAGAAGTATATGTATGCTTGTTTGCTACTTAGATCGTCTCCGCCAATGTCTGCTAAGTGTGGGTTTCCGGATGCTGATCGTTTGAATTTAACACTGGGTTCCCTTCAACAGTTTCATCAGTGCAGAAAGATATATATTACGATAGGTTGACACTTCTTTTGCTCTCATATGTTTCAAACGTGAAACATACAGGTCATATACATCAGGTAATTAGGGACAGACAGCGAACAGGCATGTATATATTCGCGCAAAATATTATGAATTCATGGACATTGCGACCCGGTGGATTGTTTCAGTTACTTTTGTGCACACAAAGTCAGTTGGTAAGATCAACTGAACGTAGCTCCGCTAAGAGCCAGCAACTCCAAACTCCGATTGCCTAACCATGTTTTGAGTGAGGTAAATCGGTCAACTCCCTGACCCATTACCATAAGGTACTCATCAGCAGATGATACGGGATTCCGAAGAATCGGTTCACCAGTTTGCTTGTTGTGTCATCACCTTTTTTCAACGAATTCGGGCCGTGTTCGGTCACTCTCTGTGATAGTAGTCGCTCTATTCTGTCTATGTAAACGTCAGTGTAACTGAAAGTGAACTGGCTGACAACGTGAAAGTAGAGAAGTTAGACAAATTGCGTTCGCGGTTGTGTACAATTTATCCTTTGTTGATATGAATCAAGCACAGCTTCATAGCTTCAGGCATGTTAAATCACTTAGCAAAAGTCTTTCGATAAAACAAGCTCCTGTCCAAATTCGCAACTTCTCGCACTACCCACCTGCTCGCATTAATGAACCGGAATTCCAGTCCACAGCTCAGCGTGGCTTTCACTTAAACGTTTTGTGCATTTCTGTCCGGTCTTGTCCGTATAACTGGCACTTTTCGTGACGACATTTTGCTCGTGGTTTCTCTCCGATTGAGTCGATTTCGCTGATTGATGGCTCGTTCTAACCCACTGATTGTTTGAGATCCACCTGCTGCGGACTTTGACTATATCTCACAACCGCGCTAAGATATTCCACTGAATGTTGAAATAATTGCACCCCCGATTTATTCGCCTATCACAGCAAGATGAGCTTCAAATTATGCTTGATATCTTTGACCTGATGATCCGCTTTCAATCGTATGGCTAAAACGGTTTTTCTTTTGAGCCGTTTGAACTGGACCACTACAGCTGTTTTGTTTTGTCATTCTCTATTAATTTCTCAGGATGACCATTTACCACTAAGGTTCTTACTAGGCTCACATATTCTGATCACAGCTTGTTAAAGGTGCAACTGCGTTTATTTCTCTGAAGCAAGGTTCTGGACAGGCGACGTTTGTGTGCTATTCTGACGAAGTTGGAGAACCGGAGATGTTGACTGCCTCGTGAGGTTGAGCGGCGATTGTAGGATCAGAGTCTCATTGCTTTATTTATATATTTGAACTGGAATTGTTCTTATTTTTTACGATTGCATGGAATTATGCAGCTGTGGCACTCCCATCTACCCACGTTTCCTTTTCCCCGTCCGAATTAATTCTCACGTCTTGCTTCACGCATTCGATTTAAAGGATACCAGTATTTACGCAGTGCTTATTGTACTTGTGTTCATATATAAAACTGTACATAATTTTGAGGGTTGTGATTAGCTAGAAGTAACAGTTTGAGAACGGCCTTTTCCAAGTTCAGCCTTTTTGCTAACAGAGTAAAGGAAATTTCCTGAGGCACGATAAGATGGTTAGAACAGTTGGGCTCGTGCTTCTCATCAATATTTTCGTTTTCGTCTAGATCAGTTGAACCGAACGCTCAGTGCAGGATTACCGTTCGCATTGGGCACCGGAATTGATAATCGATGGGCACCTCAAAGCAGCGGGTTTCCAAAGTGTCCGCTATTGGCAGTTAAGCGGCAAATATTATGATATCTCGTCATTGAGGACGTTTAGTGGAATAGAGGGACCGAAAAGGGTAGAATCTCCACTGAGAAGAGTGACCGACACTTACGGTGGTAATTTAAGACAATCCTCAATAAACAGAGCTGGGTATTAACTGTCTTCTTGAAGGCGACACGTTACGATCAAGATGGATGATATTTGCATGCAAATAAGGAGCGAGTCACGTTTTGCTTTTGATGACGCGGACTGTTTAACAAAAGCAAACCTATCAACACACTCGAGAAAGTCACAAAGTTACCCTAATGAGTGGATCATCCATTACTAGCCGAATCTTGAAAACCAAGGCAGTGATATCTATGAGCTTACCGTATATCGTACGAACTTGAAAATGCGACACCTTGATACAGTACTCACATCTTACAAACGGCCCAGCACAACACGATAGGAACCCACAACTAGCCATCAAATAATGACTCAGTCAGCTGGTCGCTTCCATGGATGTGCGCTGTTAGCCGTGAGACACCAAGCACATCTTTCCTGCCTGTCTCACTGGGGTTGAAGGGCACCCTAGCAAACAGAGAACGATGTATTTCGAACAGAAACTTCTAGTAGTCTTTGAAGAAAACAGTTGCATACACCCGTTCCAGCTGCCTGCCATGATGCATTGAAATGCCATTTTTGGACGACGCATTTGCAACTCCATTTGAAAGGGTCAATAATTTCATCAATCCTATTGCGAACTAATACCCAAGTTAGGCGGACAGGATGAAGGATGTCCAGCATTCGTAATAGATCATAACACGTGGTTTACTCAGAACTCGAGAGTCCGTTTTATCCGTGTTCATATTCCGATTCAGCCAGTCTTTTGGAAGCGATCTGAACATGAGTTATCACTAGGCTTACTGTAACATTCAGTGTGGATAGGTTACCAGTGTGCACAGAATCTACTGATTACTGCTGTCCTTTTTACTTAAAATGGTCAAAATGACCCCAATCAAGATTGTGGTAGTCTAATTTACGAAGTTTACTATGTTTCAAACAGATCTAAAACACGGTACTTAACCCGAATAAAAGTGTTAGTTAATATTGCTGATCCCTAGGGATTCTTGATGCGCTTCACGAAAGTTCATAGAATTTGACAACTTTAGTGACATCAAAACATAGTTCCTTTTCTAAAACTTTTGTCTCACGAAATTTAAAACATACATTCTACAGAACGGGGTATTTAATGGTCACGTTATGCTTGCTGATGACTGGTGATGAATGTGTGAGTGATCGACGGTGCAAAAATATGGCACCCTTAGTTTGGAGGTTTCCAATCTTTTTTATTCGGTTTTTTAGTGGTCCAATCGGAAAACAAACCATGGTAGGACTTTATTTTCCACACGGTTTAATCGGTTTCAAATTCGTGACAACCTCGTAGTCAGTTCTCATTCTCCGTCGGCAGTCATGTCAATTAATCGGAAACATAGACGATTTTTACCGATACCCTCTTGACAAGCAAAAATAAATAACGATCTGCTGTGTCGAGACTCGCAACGCTCGTTGCAACCGGTTATTCAATAATGCTTTGCTTATCCTAAGTTTCCATCTGAACGATCAGTATTTTATTGCCTGTGGTCCATACAGGAGACATGGTTTTCTAGGTTTACTGTGTGACATTTGCTGTGAAAAACTGAGGTTTGCCAGTAATGTTTTAGTTTCTTCATGGCCGTCAATGTGAAATAAGTGATGGTGTGGTTTTTTATGCAGACTGTCTTCCCCTAAACGTTCGCAATACATATTTCAACTTACCCGTATGGTGTGTTGAATATTCCAGTGATGTATCATCCTGTGTGGTTGGTTCAATCTACCTTCCTTGATCCTTTTCACTGTAGTACATAGTGTGGTGGACTGTCAGGTAGATGGTGCGAGCATTCCAACTCTCGGTGGAATACCTCAACACAGGGGTAGGTGCGTTCAAAAACCCACCGCGAGTGGATAGAAGACGGCGTAGGCGACCGGATGTCATCGCTCGACCGGATCGGACCAACGGGCGAGACGTGGCAGCCGAAATAGAATGGATGACCAAATTGAAGGCTTGATTATTCCAACACTCTCAGGAATATCTCGGCACGGCTGTGGAGTACGGTCAAAGCCCACAGTGGATGGACGGAGGACAGCACGAGCAACCGGACAAGCCATTGCTCAAAGAAATCGGATCAACGGACTAGCACTTGCAAGCGGAAAACCCGCGGATAGAAAGCGTAAATCACGCACCTAAACCGGGTAGAAGTGCACACGACGTGTGAGCGGAAACCGAGGGGTGTTGTGAACTGGAATTGCGATTCAAAATAGCGAGCGCACGTGTGGCGTGGGAACTAGCGAGCTGGACAGTAGAGATTGTGCTTTATTGAACGCCTTCTCGCTCCAATAGGTTACTCTCAACAGGGCTCTTACAACTTCTATTTATGAACGATTTCAATCATCCCGATTTCGACTGTGATTCCAGCAAGGCTCATGCTCAATTCAAATCTCCCGCATTTGATTTTTATGGTGATATCGTACATGGTAACTTGGCAGAAAACTGTACAGACTTTACACATAGGAGGATTTCGTCGAGACCATCTGAGTTGGATTACATCTCAGCCAACAAACTGTGTATGGTGAACAATCGATGCTATGAAGTTCCACTCGGTCAAAGTGAACACGATGTCATCATTTTGGCATGATAGTAGATACACCTAGTTCTCCCTACACATAGTTTCATAAAGAACTAATATCAAGCCAACCAGAAGGAATTGATCCGAGAAATGGGTGACATAAGATGGTTGGAAGCTGCAAACAACTTGTCTTGAGACGATCGTTGACAGTTCATCGATGTTGCGGTTGTGAAGCTTGTTCATTCCTGTTAGATAACTGAGACCACGTGCCCACAATAAAATTACCTATCTCAACATGGCACCGTCGGGATACACATCAGCTGAAGGTGATTTAAAAGTCATACTGTAGTGGATTGTCAAGCCGGAGGGGTGAGTATCCAAACGCTCGGCGGGATGTCCCAACGCGTGGGGGGGGGGTCCACACATCCTCAACGATGGATGGCGGACAACAGGGGCAATCGGATGAGTCATCGCTCGATCGGATCGGACCAACGGTCGAGACATGGCATGCAAAATAGGATGGACGACCAAATCGGAGGCTCGATTATTCCAACCCTCGGAGAAATATCTCGTCACGGTCTTGGAGGGGAGTCAAAGCTCATAGTGGATATATGGGGGGACAACAAGAGTGACCGGACGAGCCATCACTCAACAGAATCGGACCAACGGACGAAGATTGGCAGGCGGAAAACCCCCTTACAGAAGGGACCGATTACCCACATAAACCACACAGAAGTGCACACGATGCGTGAGCGGAAACCTGGGGGTGTTGTGGACCGGAATTCTGACACATAAACGCGAGCGCGCGCGTAGCATGTGAACTAGCCTGTTGGACAATAAAGATTGTGCTTTATTGGAAGCCTTTTCGCTACAATACGACCATCCTTGTTGTGAGTGAAATCAAACAACAACAGCAGTGCGGACGGATATACGCCAGTATTCACCGAAGTCAACAAATCGTTTTGGCATCAATCGGAAACTGCTGTACAACATTGTGGGCAAACGCGATCTTTCAGTTGTGGGATGGAGATAGGGTTACCGTCTCTAATCTAACGATGGCTAATTTTTTTTCTTTGAATTTACTATGTTGGCGACTTTTCTAACAAGGAAGGAAACATACCAGTCGCCACTAAACTTGATCCACCTGTTGACCTCTAAACTATAACTACCATGCCATACATTGTGTTACAAGATCTGAAGAAGCCTTCTGACGGCAAATTCGTGCGACCTTGGTTTTATTTCCACAACGGTATTGAAAAGATGCGAAGAAAAGTTGACAGGACCATTAAGTAAACTGTTCAATTGTTCTCTGGGCCATGGCAAGCTTCCAACGGTATGAAAGACGTAGGCCGTATTTACGATTTTCCAAGAGGTGGTCGCAACGAGCCTGTAAACAAGAGAGAGACCCTAGTATTCGTTGTCTCAACAGCTTAGAAACCATAAGTGACGACCGGATGAAACCTTACATTGCCCATTGTACGTTATTATTGATAATCAGCGTGGATTGCAAAGGAGCTTGTCATACCTAACCCATACCTGCGTGAATACGGGAAACAATAAAATAAGGTGGCGGATTACGGTAGGCCAGCAGATTCCATCTTTCTTCATTTCTCCGAAGCTCTCGACAGAGTCAACCTTACATTTCTGTGTATGAAATTTCATTCGTATGATGTCGATGACCCTTTACTTCTATGGCTCACAGTTTACTCCCAAAGACCTATATCACGAAGTTTGATGACACTGCAGAATTTGATTCTGAGCTCACTGTTGTTCCGAGTACCCTTCCTTGAACTGTCATAGCTAGTAAGTCTCCCGGAAGACATGAGAATCTGACGAGTAATGCATTGTATTAATGAGAGCAAGTGATTTCAGAGTGATCTTGACAGTTCGTGCCGCTAAAGCACAACGCACTAACTTCTCTTCAAGTACTTATCGTGTAAAGCGGTGTATTTCGGTCACTGTTCTTTTGCTAAGTACTTTTTTGGGAACGAAAATTTATTTGTTACCATCTTCCAACATAATCTTGGAACAATCGTTTCAGATCATATGATATTGTTTTCTAACCGCTCCATGAAGGCGAGAAAAGCTAACATGGCTTTATAAATGCTAGCCCAGTTAGTTGAGACCTTTCATTCAGGGAGTCTTCCCCTAATGTACAGTCCACTTTGAGTTGACTACTAAGCCTTGACCATTACTCGCATAAGATGCTCTTCTTATTAAGGGAGTGCAGTTTAGGATTACAAGCCGTGTTTTAACGCTGCCTTACGGAAGATTGCCTCAACCATGTCACTTTTCCCAGTATCACTGATGTCACTCAGACATACAGGATGTTACATCCTCTGGTGTACATTCGTGAGTCTAGTCTGAATCACGTGCTCTGGGGTCACTTGCTCAAGCTGCAGCAGGACATTACTTACATGAAGTGTAAACAACATTCGTTCAGTGCTATGGTATGCCTAACCTGCAACAACCCGTCTGAATCTGTCTGGCTGCTCTATTATTAAACGGCTTTAAATGAACACTTGATCTATTCACCAGTGTTGCTAATCCGAGTTCCTAATCGGAACGGCACGCTGGGACAACATAGAAATGTTGTGTGACCTACAATCACCTAACGTGTGCTGGTTTAATTTTTCATTGTCCGATCTGTATCACTCTTTTTGCATGATGGTTTTGTGATTCATGAGTCTGTGATTCTTATCACTTCAAAAACAAAAATCCATGGGTTTTTATTACGTGTTCTGCTGCTAACCTCCAGCACAAAGCCCGGTGTACGTAAGTCTTGGTTGTTCTCACCTGTAAAGTTTCAGTGATTCCAATGTTTCCTTCCACCCACTCTTACGTGTACCGTTTGATCATGACTTCAAACATACCTTTCAGTGAGGACATTCCAGCATCTGTGTGAAATGCGACGTTGACCGACAGAAGATATAACTGTGCCAAAGCCTGTCTAGATTATTTTCATTGCACAACCAAGCACTCTTCTTTGTAGCCTATGTTATCTTACCAAAAGAGCCCCATCGAAACGTTGCGTTGGAAGAAAACTTCATATAGACTACTTCCTTTGAAGCTCCCACAACTGTTATTTTCATGGATTCATCTTACTCCACTTTCAAAGATGTTCGTAAACGTTGTCACAAAGGATTTCATGAAACCTTTTCAACTAGTTATTGTGCAATTTACACTGTTGCCCTCCGGTGAAATGGTATACAAACCACGGACGTTTGATCTACCCTTAGAAGAAAGCTCGTGCGTTTTTTTAATGGTACCCTACTTATGGTGCATTGTACTTCCGATTGCTCCATTCGAAAGCCATCTGGTCTGAACGCTGAAAAAAGATGACAATCTCCTTATTTTCAGTGGAAGATAACTTCAAATTGTTACTTCGGCTTGGTTATTATTATTATTATTATTATTATTATTATTATTATTATTATTATTATTATTATTATTATTATTATAACCATCGACGACAGCAACCATTACCTCATGCTAGTAGCTCACCCCAATATTTAATCTCCGTATGGCCAAACTACCAAGTTAAAAGGTGGTGAAGAGATAGAACTTAATTTCTGACACTCCTATATCTAAACATACATACTCAGCAGCCGTACACCTGAATTGCAAGCAGAACCCGGGCAGATTTTCGGTGGAAAATCTGTTCACATTCAACTCACGAAATTCGCACTGACAGAGCATGGCAAATTCGCTATAGTTGTTCGTTCCACTTGCATCCTGAATGGTTCTGTACTGTCTTCGACCGAAAACGACACGCTTTTATTGTTTACGTGAGTTAGGTGTTTATAGCGGATAAAAATGCAAAATGACTCTAATTTGTTCTTAGTGTATTTTTGATCTTCTTTTTGTACTGCTTATTCACTATTTTATTGCTCGCAGTTCTTATGTTTGGTCACACATGCAACTTACCTGTTTTCCCGGGATTTACGATCCATCCAGAGTTACTTTGCAGATTGTCCATTATTATTTTCCTCCCGATCATATGCGTTCATTCAGGTTGCGACAACATCTGCGAATTGCGTGGAACCTGCAACTCGGCCACTCGTGGCTACTTATCTCAAACATTCTTACGAAGTATCGACTGAAGAGGGACAAAGGGTACATACCTTTTTTAGAAGTGAGTGCACACGTTGCGAACCCGACGACTATCGGTTTGACATCAATCATAGCTGTTTGGTATTCTTCAATAGGAATAAAGTCCCGATGCTTTTGCTGCACAGCCCTCCATTCCCTTGGCTAGTTTATGGTGGATATCCACTAATTTTGCAGATAGTTCACTGCATCCAATGTAACTGATGTTGACATACAAGGCGAACTGACTTCGCCTGCTAGTGAGGATGTAGAAACCTTAATATCAGTGGTGGTGTACTGGAACGTTTTATTCATAATTCCTCATCGGTTATCTCTGGTTTTATACGATTATGACTTTGTTGGACCCGTGTTTTACGTTTGATTTGATCACGACAGGACCCATTTCATGTGGACGAATGTTTGATAAATTCTTCGTTATGAAGTTTAGAGTAGTGTTTTTACGGTTTTTGGAAGAGAATGAAGAACACACTGAAGGAAATTACTATAATTTAACTTTCGGGTACTGATATTTATGGCAATCGTCCTGCAAGTATTTGCGCTGACTCACTTAATTTCATTCTTGAAAACACTTCGCTGTAGACACGAGGCCAAAGGCTCCCCCGTACTGCAATTGTAAGCGAAACTGATTTAATTTCCCTGTGTGTTGTGTTTCTTACACTTTAGTTTTCAGTCTGTTTAGAGTTGTGTGTGCGTACCTGTGTGTATGCGTGCCATGGTATTCCATTTATCCGGTCTACATCCTCAAACATTCGCCATTTAGGCTGTTGTGGTTCCGAATCTGCGAGATACTGCACGCGAACTGGCTCGAATGCTGTCCGACACATGCCATCGAATTAATCTCACTCGATTGTTCCATCGACGCGCAATTGAAGGGACGGTCAGTGAGAAGGACCAGCATGCTGAGCATGCACACATGCAGCTTGTGCTTGACAGAGTGACAAGGCTGTGCGCTCGACTGAAACGATCGGACAGACTGATCGAAGGTGAGCTCTCGAAATTCTGTGGGGCTACCTGTAGGTGGGCCACCTGAAAGTCTAAATTATTTTGCTCTCATTCTGTCCTACTGACTGCTGTTGAACAGACTACTCACTACCTGCCCATAGTTCAGCACTTGAAAGCGTGGTTTTCCGTCGTACAACTGTTCTTAAACTCCATATTCACGGCGTTTTTATTGTAATGGTAACCCCGTTTTTATGCCTGCCCGCCTGTTGCAATTTAATTTTAGTCGATCCACTTAATAAGATACTAGTGTTCTGACTGTCGATGGTTGACTCGCTGTTAGCTTATGTCTTCTAGAATTGCATCTTGTTCAATCCATTTTCAGGTATCAACTATTATGATCCACACACGGTGGTAACAGCCGCGCATCTGCGGAAGTTGGCCACTCTGTTCCGGGTAAGCACTGCGTTTCTTTATTACATCTGTTCTACAGGTGACTTTTTATCGTGAAGTTTCAATATATTTTTTCGAGTCTTGGCTTTCTCTTTGCATCACATTGAGCGCGTGTTTCACAAGCTGTGGACAGTGTCATATATGTGACATTCAACCAGACAGTGTTAGCTTGCTCTGAGCTACTGAGCGATAATAATACTACCATGTTTTTCACAAAGAATAGGCGGAGTCTATACACATGACGTTTGCATACGGCGCTTTGGAACGTTCCATCTGAGTATCAGAACGCGTCAGGATGTTATAACACTCGTCAAATCTATCAAGTTGATTTCAGGATGAAATAAAATAAACCAGAATAGGTAACATGAAAAAGGCTTGGATCATCGCGGGAACAAGTGTTAGAAGGGACGGTTTTTCGGGTGACAAAATCCGGTATCCACAACACTTGATTTAACGAAAATGTATCAGCACGCAGTTATTGAAAAATGATTCCTATATCTAGCTCCACACATCCGAAATAAATCATCAGCACTGTCAGATTGCCGAAACTCATCATTGTATCACTGTTGGGACATGGCAGCTTTAGAGCAACGGACTACTATCAGTACGCAGTCCGTTCTGAACATTGTGACTATGAGCCGTTTGCAACAATGACGTCGTTTTGCATCACGAGGAGCAATTTGTTCTTGGTCAATGTTTCAAACATTTGGTCTCAGTGATCACCATCGAAGTGGTGGACACTTGTTTCGACCTAGTTGAGTCTTGTCAGCTCCACGCACGCCGAAGAATCGAACCCACGATCCGTGATCAAAGAGCAGACTGTAGTCCACACATTTATCCACTAGACCACAGGTTCTCGGTCACCAAGGTAACAGGAAGGTATGCGAATTAGTGTTTGTATCTGTTGCGCTTTGTTTCGTTCACAGACCCACAGGCTCCGGGACTGTGGTGGATACCTTCTCGTTTGTAAGCCAACCACTAAACGGCTGATCGACTTTCGTCTATGGGCAACAGGAAGCGTAACCGTTAAGAAAACGAGGTCAACACTGTATGAACCGTACCACTTGCAGACACCAAGGCGATTACCTAGCATCCTTAACAAAAAGCCACCCTTTGGGTTTGATCAACAGTCAGACGTTCGGGTGGTGAAATGGTGTGCACTCATAACGCCGCTGTCGGGGGAACTTACACTCAACCAACGGTATTACACTGATAACCTTGTCAACCAGTCTTTTTTGTCTTCAAGGGAGGTGTCACACTTCTTTTGCTTTTTTTATGCGTGGGTCCGCCCTCCCCAGAACTCATTGCAAACCAACAGTTTTGTTTTGGCTAAGCAAACGCTACAAACGTCGCGTACGCAGTGTGCACAAAACACCACTTGATGGTCAAAACGTTAGCTATCCAAAGCCTTGGAATCTATGCTTCCTCACGTCAAACTTTGGTATTATAGTTTCTATAGTTGAAAATGTTCGGCACTGGACAGAAGAAAAACTATGCTGCAAAAAATGTCCCTCTTGTAACCGCCTTTGAATAATCGCGAACATCGCCCGAGGAGTGCATAAAATTGATTTTCTGTTGTTACTTATAAATCTTACTGATGAGTAGTAGGGGATTTTAATTTCCATATAGGTTGAACATCGCCCACAATTGATCGCAGCCGTCGAATTCCCATAGATTTTCCAGTCGGCCCCTTTCGAATATAAGCATTAGAGTTTCGCTGCTATTAAAGTTCATTAGTAGTGCATATCCTTGCCACTGCCGGGACTAGAACTCCGACCACGCTTTCATGAGGCAACCGTGTTTACCACTGCGCCATTGACCTCAAATTAGGCACAACTGAGTCATCATATGTGAACACAACCATTTTCGCCTGTGAGTAATGATCAGGTTGGCCGATCCTCTCGACAGGAGACACAATTATTGTCTTCTAACTCCAATCGATGACCCCTCGACTAAGACTTCTTTGCAAGTTGAAATCACAGAAATCATTAGTTTGTTGAATGATATTTTGATTACTTATGAGACTCGTAAAGTCGCCATCGTTCAAAGTGATAGCTAATTCAACCGTAATTGTGAGAACAGTCAACCGAATAAAACAGTGCACATACTTCAGATTGAGATTATTGTTCAGTGAAGATGGGCGACACACATTGGAGCTCTTCCAAGCTTGAAATTTGGGCTCTGAATGCTCTATTGTTGAGTATCTCGAGTTGATTGTAACATTTCTGTCACCTGTTAAGGTGTTCACGATAACTGCATCGCGAAGACTCCGCGAATTTTGACTACTCAGAGACGCCCATGTGTGGTTCAGTTTCCAAAAGGGATATGCAAACAGTAGTAATTGATTGGCATGGGTTATGAACTGTTTCACTTCGTGAGGTTGCTCATGAGCAGTATAGTGGTGGCTGATTAGTGCAGGCTTCAGTCCTGTGACAGCGATCGTTATGCACTTGTCTGAAAAACTGGAAATGACCTACCTTTACCATAGCTGTTCATTACAGCTTTTCAGGGAAGTGGCTATATTCACACAATGTGATTCTTCAAGTTTATGGTGTAAGACCTTGTCCTATTTATAAACTGATCGTCGAAGAGTGCACCCTCTATGTGATCATTGATCATAGAACAAATTGCGTTTTCTGAAATCTAGATATTAATTGGTCGCCACCGTCTAGCTTCGTCTTTGGAAAGAGTTCTGGAACTACCTGGGTTTATAATTTGAATCATATGTCCTGCCTGTAGAACCACTTGAAGTCTACTGCCAGTATCATTTTACCGGTCATGTGATCCAACTAACAGATATCGTACATAACATTTGCACCACCACCGTTTGAAAGTTGATTTACATAATCGTGATTGGAAGCTGGTTTTCGACTGAGCGAACTCATATTATCATGGTGATAACACACCATGCGTCAAACTTAGAGACCTCCTTAGTTTTTTGAACTCCATGGACCAAGGATACTCCCTTGACAACCACTGTGCATTTTGGGAAACATTTGTGACAAATGGTGAACGAGAGACAGCCGTTCACTTTGCAATTTGTCTAACTGTAATCAGATACCCGATTAGGCATACACCGTGAACTTTAAGCACTGTGATATTATGAAAAGTTGGACTAAACACAAAATGTGTCAACTACCATTGTAAAGACAAAACCCGCTGATTCACAAGTGTATTTTGTATACGAATGCAGTGAATTGAACTCGGCCCCCTAAATAGTACCGTCAGCAATAAGACCTAGAAGAATTTGTTGTAGATTCATCCTTCGTCAAGATCGACTGCTTCATCAGAGCACAAAGAAAACATGTTGTGGTATCTTAACTGATTATTTGCTAAGCAATGCTTATCCGAACTTACTGACAGATGTTGTATGCACGAAGGTGGTTGGGACAATCTATTGGGTTGCCGTGGTCTTGATTACACAATATTTAGTGCTTTTGTAAGCCTGTCTAGTCCCTGTTTATCCTTATCCGTATAGCATGTTTTATGTTTACGACTGATGAGAGTAGATGAAATATTTACATATCTTCCTTCTCTGATGATTCCAAACTGACCTACCGTGCCTGTCCAAGTGATAAACATTCCTATTGATTATTTTGCTCAGTGAGGTCAAAGGTCGTGAATAACGTTTGTTTGTTCCACGTCCTGTCCATCAGTCAATCGATGTATTGCATTGAGCTGTTTTGTACTGATTAACAACTGTCGAAAGTTATCATTTTTTTTTCGTTGAATGCGCGTTTATAGTTTCAACTGTTATATAATAACTTGTACATCGTCGCTTGCATTTGGCATTCATGCCACATAGTGATCTAATCACAGCTGAAACTATAAACGCGCATTCAACGAGAAAAAAATTGATTGACCGAAATAAACAAAACGCTTCAATTTTTCAAAATATCTTGATCAATATTTGTGGTGGCAAATTTTTAGCCGTTCTCTTTCACGTTAGGTGAGAGTGAGATGCAACGGTTAAGGAAGTGAAATTCTACCTTCTTACTAACTCAGAGACGACGGCCTTGTGGTCTAGTGGATATGTTTTTGATTTTCATCCTGACACTTGCTGACAAGTAGTGTGTTCGAGTATCCGGCGTGTAAGGTACCGACACTGACACCAACAACTTACTTGAAAATCTACCATGACATGTGCAAGCTACCTATTGAAACAATTTTTCCAATGATAGTTCTCGTTTCACCTAAACACGTGCTATTTCGTTTTATGCAAAGCGTACGGTCTTTTGAGTTTTTGTTACTTACCAGCTTCTAGTTTATTGGTAAAGTGAATACAATCCACCTCATTACCATTTATGAAATCAACGGTTTATTGAGCTATCACCATACATGTCGCCCTTCGCTGTGCTTGTGATTCTGTCATGATTTTCTAAGTTGGATTCCGTTCTGTCTTGTGTATATGTGAATAAAACATTAGCGTCAAGGTTGTCGAATTTTCGTTTTCTCAATGGCTAGTAGCTAGTCAACCGGTGGTTGTAAGAGGCATTTCATACGGTTAATTTATTAAATAATTCTGGCGTGTTATTAACTCTGGATTGGGTCACCAGCTTCACAGTCAAGTCAATAATGCGCTTTATACACTGCGTGAGGACTGACTGAAGGACAGTAAACTAAGTGTGCCTGAGTCACAAAATAATACTATTAAAACTCTTGAAACTTGGGAACAGTTGAGAGCGATCGTAGTCAGTTTCAGTTGTGAAAAAGAAAAAGCAGTTATTGTTTCAGGTTTGTCGTTATTTAGAAAATACCAAGGCTGAGTGTGGTTAAAAGTCAAGCTGGATGAGGAAGAACGGAAGTGGAGTTAGACAGGATGAGTGCAACCAAAAGTTTGTACCAAGTTCTAGTGGAAGATTTAGAACTACATCTAAAGAAATCCGAATGGAGAGTTGAGTTGTATCAGTTTGGATTTTTGCTGAGAAATGTTCCCATTTTGCGAAAGAGTAAAATGGACAAATTGTTTGTAGGAAATACCATTGTTGATGGTATAAGCTTTAGGGATCTGGTAGACAGTATGGGTTCTTTTGTCAATGAGCTAGGAAACACAACTGATGAACAGTACAGGCCTTGACAAAGCGATTGACCAACTGGTGTGTTATGGATAGAGAATTCAAACTCCGGACGTGAAACGGAAGTTTTCAAACTTCTGGTGAAAATATCACCAAAGTGTTACTCAGAGTAATCCCCAGATATTTAACAAAATACATTCAGGATGTGTTCATTATTTACATCAAAGGAAAGGCGCGCATTAGAAATTTTCTCATTCCTTCTTTTTTTATTAACGAAATCAGCATGTCAGCCGATTTGGATGTGTTAAGAGACAAACTGCCGGACTCTGACTAACTTGATAGTTCAAATAAACTATTCTACACGACATAGGATGGGAATCCATCTCTGTGTTTGATGCCCAACACACCACACCGTTTGCATATTTTATTACACATGTGTGATTGTCGACTGGCCTGGATGCAACATAAGGTGAAAATGAGAAAACGGATGCGACTGTCTTCTGTAGAACACCGGAGTCACTGTTGAAAGGTGATGAGACAATCACTGAATTTAGTAAATTGATTTCCAGTTGTGAAGTATTCTCATATGAACTCTACATTTGAAGTTTGAATTTCAGGTTTTTTTGACAACTTGTAGTGGCACCTTTGTCAACGTCTCCAAACACGTCACACTTTAGTCCAAGAATCACCCACAAGTACTTTCCGATTTATCACAAGACGATGATAGAACGGCACGAACTAGACAACTCCAAACATGCAAGATTAATTGCAAGCGACGATAGGCAAACTGACTAGAATCCATGATGTTTACCTGAGCTTTCATTGGAGCGAACATAGATCTTTCTGAAACTTTCAGTTTAGCAAATGTGCTTAATATCAAGCAAAATTGAGCGGTCCCAAGTTGGTCATTCAGATATCTGTCCAACCTCTCTCTCTGCCCTAGGTGTGTCGTGAAGATGGTTAGTTAGTAGTTATTGGGGTTCGTTTTCAGTTGTATCCGGATCACAATTGGGTAGACCATTCATCTCTTCAGCAAAATATGTTTCTTGGTACGGCTGTGCTCTGTTCTTTTTACGGAGTCTTTTGACATAACAGTAATTAGTTAGCTACTAAATGACATCGAAATGTGAATTGGACTTCAGGTGTTTTGTATGCACTGCATGAGTTACCTAGAAATGGGCGTAAATTGCTTGAAAGCGATAAAATAGGTGGTGATGAGCTATAAGCAGGAAGAGATCTGATCAAAAAAGATGGGATGTGGTGAGATGCACGTTATATGCACATGCAATGGGTCGACGTCAACTTGGTCGGGTTTATGAGATCAAGTCTGAACACTTAGGAAACAAAGGTTCCAAGTATATATAGTTGAACTTACGTGCATGTTTGGTCACAGGCAGTTGAGCACAACTTTACTCATCACTCTCGATCACCTCATTGCCAAAGTGCTACGCTTGTTTGACCGATACACACTATGTTATTCTTTGTTTACGACCTCCGGCTGGAACTGAAGAAACCAGGACGACAAACCACCGTTCGACATGAGGATATAAAAGAATCCACACAAGGTTTAGTCTCTGTTGACTCTGACTAGTTTGCCGACTGAAGTACAGAAGGTGTCATGTATAACTTGCTAGACTATCTGAAGTACATGGCTGCCTACCAAATTCTGTAACTAGAACGTTAGTATGGTCGTCATGATCTTATGTACCTGCCGTTTTGCATACTTTTTTTAATTTTTTTCTTTTACAAAACACCAAAGCAAACAGTAACGAAATATGATAAATGGGAGTGGGCTGTAAGGCTAGCCAAGTGTTTTCCTTCTCTGCTTCATTATCATTGGATGCCTTGTTCTACACTTTTTGTTGACATGTGCTCATTATTTCAATTGACCTTGTGTTATTTCAAAATCTTTACTTAACGCTGAGTTTGTTTTCACACTCGCGTTCAATAACAATAGCTATTAGTATAGGTGCCACTCAGTTCTATGGTCAATCATTTGTTTATGAAATAAATTTAGTGGGTGTAAATGTGGAATCTATTATCTGTTTCAAATGTGTTTAACTAAGCACATGTTCGACATGATATAATGATTTCTGATCACCTTGTTTCTTTTAAAGTTTGTCAAAGGGCATAGGCCATCTGCTTCTTTCCTCACACAATTACTCACTGACGTTTGCTTACATAATACATATGGAACGCATGCGATTGGATTGTTTGTTGATAGCTTGTGTATTATGCACGTTCCTCAGATTCTTGTTTCACTAAGGGCTAAATGCGAGACGCAGGATCACCAAGTATATAATTAAAAAACCGATGAACTTATTCCAGTCGCTCTCACCTCACTCTGATGGTGCCTTCTTCCTGTTTAGTGTTCACTGTCTGGCCGATGATGCAACCGACCTATCCGGTTTGGTAGTTGCTGTTTCATTATACCTTTCTTAAGGAATGAAGTAGTGTTATGGTAACCATTCAACAAAAACGAAACCTCCATCGGCTTCGCTTCACCGGTCACGGTTATCAGGTTTCCCAACTACATTCACTCATCCGAATGGTTTACCAGCTGGTAACATGCCGGAGTTTCACTAAACGTAACACCTCAATCTATTGGTTTTCAATGAATTCGTAGATTGCGACCCAGTTACTGGTGCATTTCCTAGTACCTGATTACTGGACTTCGCAGGCACGGTCTACTTCACTCCGTACTCTCTAACGTGGGCGTCGCCCAGGCCTAATTATGGATCTCAACCATTTGTTATGGCTAACAGACCATTTTCTGTTGACTTACAACCCATTCTCACATGATCTTTCATGCGTACATCGCGTTGAAGTGTGTAACGTATACACAGTCTAGGTCTTGCGCATCACAGTCTGTTTTGTTGATGACTCATAGACATGTTGCTAGGGCTAACAGGATTGAGTGCGACCGAAGTCAGTAGTGCGCAACACATAGGAGCATGAGTTATGCAATTTGACAATAGCAGCTCATGATCAGTATGTCTGGTTACCCTCAAAGTCTCCATTCTATTCTGTTCCGTCTGCCTTATATATATATATATATATATATATATATATATATATATATATTAAAGTGTGATCTCTGGTCTGTCGATCGAATCAACCGTTTCTGTGCAGGTTCAGGCACGGTCATGGAAGTAAGTAAACTCCTTTGTTTTAGGTGTTAACATAATCTCGGGCCAAACTGCTTTAGGTTAATAAGTTAGTATCGTTTCTTAAAGATACGGAACTAAAATGAGTGCCCAACACGGCTGTCGTAATAGGCTATTCATTCACCGCGGTGGACTGGACGCACGAACGGTTATCCTTCTTGTACACTTCTGTGTCATGGCCAAGTCACCACGCCTGAACCGTTACAAGACAGCATGTACTTCCAGTTAGGTGTTGATAACCTGGACTGACTCAGTCTGATTGAGCGCCTGGCCCGTGTTCACTAAGATGGCGGTTATCGAGTCTCGTTCTACTTCCTCCTTCAACCGTTTTGTACCATTGTTTTATTGTACCCCATGTGCTCCATTGTGTTGGTTTGACGGAGGTACACATTTTCGTGTATGGCAGTTGTATAGCAAGGTATGGGTGGGGAAGTATGATTAGTTAAAAGTTATGATTAGTTTCAACTAACATTTGTAGCTGATTGGAACACTTATCTCAGAACTTGCGACCATTAGACTATCTATGTAATACGGAATACTTGTAGGGACAAAAAAGATGGAGTACAGCAACTGTTTTTTTTCATACTGACGATCAAGCAATGCACCTACCAGGCGAACAATTGTATCACTCTAAAGGGTTTTCAGTTAGACTATACTAGTCTTATATTTGAATTTTAATTTGTTCAGATCGTAGCCGGATACAGCCGATTATTATATCTTCCCAGTTTGCCAATAGCAATTCACTATACTAAAATGTGAACTATTTTCATGCACGCTTCACCTGATTTCTTTGTCCATTCAATTTTCACTCATTTTCTTTTGGAAGGATATTTACGCCTATCGAGAAAGTTACAGCAACCAATTACAATTTGGCACTCCAAGGTATGATGACTATGAACTTCCACCTCTGAGTCCTCGACATACATCTATACAAGTTTATGTGAGTCGAGTGGTCACAAATGATGGACGGATGAATGCCGGACAACAGACACCTCTAAGACCGGGTTGGAAAAGATGTCAGTTCTTGGTTTACTGTAACAAGCCGTCATTTTTTTTTGAGAGTTGCATTGGAGAGGCGGTTGTAACAGCATCCTACGAATCACTTTACCGACCCTCCTACAGTACAGATGTTGAGTTCAATAAATCTGGATTAATTCCGGCTTTTATTGACAGGCGAACATCGCGACTGAGAAGGTTTTCAAACGTAACGGTTGGAGAGGATGAGGGCAAACGATACACTTCAGACACGCGTGTGGATTGGTGAGTTATTCATACCTGAACCATTACTTCAATCACCGTTCCTCCCAAATTCAGGACCATCGCTTCAAGTGGTGCATGAGTTCATGATAATTTCAGCATTCTGAAAATGTTAAAGTGATGTTTAGTTGCTTGTCGAGTTTGCTGTTTAGATTACAAACGTCTACCTGCTAAGCAAGATGGCGTTATCCATCGAGTTGTTAAACGTCAGACAACATTCCCGTTGTCAGCTAATATGATAAGTTCAAGAGAGATATTCATAGGAAGTCGAGGCACAGCCTGAAGGCCGATCGTAAGGCTTGGTTAACGGAGAAAGCTAAGGAAATAGAAACCCTTCTGGCTTTAGAGATCACTGGTCAACTCTTCAAGCTTGGTCCAAGGCCACCGTTTGTCAGCGAAGCTATCAGCGAGGTAGACGACATCTATCCATGATAGGTTTGGAAGGTTAGAACGCTAGGCAGAACACTTTGCGAGTCAATTTATCCAGCCTTCTGATTCTACTGTGTTACCACCACAAACTTGCAATGTAGCACCCTGGTTGATAGAATTAAGACCACCCACCAAAGTTGAGGTCTGCAATTGCATTTTGGTTCTCAAAAGTGATAAGGTTGCCAGCCCGGATGGTCTTGTGTCGTCACTTTCAAAGATGAAGGAGGCGTTAGTAGAGGCCTTGCCATAATTGTTTCACCTTGTTCGGACGACAGAGACCATTTCTCCTTGCTGGAGCCACTCGTTAATAGTCCCCACATTCAAGAGCGGAGTCCTGTCCTCTCGTTTAAACAGTAAGGGGATTAACTTCATCCCAGTAGTTATGACGGTTCTGTCATCCACTGTAATTAACTGACTGTAACCCTGGAGCCAGACATTAGAAAAAATGGAACATGGTTTTGTCCTGGGCGAGGATGTTTATTCCCCTGTTTACTGTTCTTTCGAAACGATCGGGCAAGCTGAGCACTATTCACACAAGTTTGAGGTTGGGCGTTTGGGTATATGATCATTCAATCACTTTTATTGTGAGGTTGACGTTATTTTTTGCACGCTAATCTCACAAGCACGGGAGTTGGAGTGCAAATTCCAATCCCGACGAGAATATGCACTACTGATGAGCTCTAATAACAGCGAACCTCAAGTCTCGTGCTTCCTTTTGAAGTGGGCTAGCAGAAGTACTTGTCCAAATGCGAAGGCTGTGACCAAGTGTGGATGGCTTTCATTTGTAATTTTTTCGCCATGCTCTTGATTTGCACTGTGCGTGTCGCCGGCCGACAGTTGCCATTTACCTCATTCGTAATAACGCGTTCGATGAAGGCGTTCAGTCCATATTTTTAGAACCGCTTATACGCGGAGATGTACTAAACAAATGTGTGAACATATTGTGAACACTTTTTTCTCACTCTCTGACTCAGTTTAATGGCTGCGGTGAACTGTCTGACGGTCTCAACACCAATAGCGGTGTACATCAAGGCTCCTCAATCTTACCATTTCTGTTTAGTTTTTTCATAGACGAAATAATGCAGGACTGTCTGCGACATTCACAAAATGTTGGCGTGCATCTCCTAACTGCTGTGAGGCTGCCATGATTACTTAGTTTTAATGTTGGATAATGAAGTTATGGAGGTTGTTGACCAGTTTATATACTTAGGGAGTTGCGTCAGCGGCTGTGGCGGATGCATTTGGGAATGAAGTAGGATCCCGTATGTTCAAGGCTAAGGCTGTATTCACCAATCTAGGACGTCTCTGACCACTGAGAGGCGCCTCTCTGAAGCTTAAGAACAGCGCATATAAAGCGACTGTGAGGGCTGTGCTGATTTACTTGGCCGCTCAGGGTTCGTCTTCAGATATTTGACCATCGGCGTCTATGTTCGATCAGTCGCATCGGGTGTCACCAACGGGGAAGCAACGAAGAGGTATTGAAGCGCATATTTTGTAGACTGCCAAGTGAGTTCTTTTTTTCAACTTTTGGACATGTACACGCTTAGATGGTTAGGCCCTGTACTAAGGATGCCAAGTGGTCGTCTACCAGGCCGCACACTATTGGCCGATGTTACAATTGGCTGACGCAAAGTACGAGGTAGATAAATGGTGACTGTCTAGAGAATTGTAGTTTTTAACCTGGGGTCGGCCATTGTAGGTCTTATTCGTCTCTCATCGTTCCGGAGTCCTCGCGACTCACGGAGTTGGTGGTTGGAGACGCTAGGTGAGATGTTGGCTATTCGGGCTGAGTGGCGTGAATGTTTTGTTTGTTTGGACTAGTTGTTTGTAAAGTAAGTGCACTCAATAAGGAAGTTATCTTGCTGGTGCCGCCTTGCTTTAACTGACAGCCCGCCGGTTTGTTTGCAAGGTGCAGCAACTGTGATGTTGAATGTTTGAATGTAGATGTGGTTATTTCTAGTAGTTAGGCCTTCCCCTTTCGCTCCCTTCTTTCTTTAGCCGTAGTTTGTTCTTTCCTTGATGGTTGTGTGGCAGTTAAGCATAAACGAGAACCGCTGATATATATATATATATATATATATATATATATATATATATATATAGCTACCTGACAACTGAAATCAAGCTCACTATTCGATGCACGTAGGAACGCGCACAGGTCAGATATCACATTAGAGGAAGTGTTTGCATGCACCAGGAAAGTCAGTGCGATCCTTTTGACGTAAACGGTTTATATGAACACCCTAACATCGTCACACTTCTTGTGCTTTGTGCATCCACTTGGTATCGTTATATTGTTTTTTGGATATATTTTGCCATTCCGCCTCAACCTCAGTCTGATGCTCTGGAGTTGATGTTACGACTGTGTGTGTTGTGGCATGTTGTTCTGTAGTTAAAGGATGGAGCTAGAATAAGTTGAATGAATGGTATTCAATCTATTTTTCAATATTATCTATCGTTTTGTCGTGATAGTGTGACAATTTCTACTGTAACGCACATTCAAGAACGGTTTGCTATTCAAATTAACCTAATTTCCTTCACGTTGCATACTAAACAGACAGGGATTATAGGAACTACGGATTACCTGAATACTTGCTTTTTCGTCAGTCATTACATTTGCCTTCCGTGCCCTTCATGAAATATGACTCTTATGGGATCCGTTACCTGCTGCTAATTGATCCCTCAAACATTTCTGGTATTTTTAGAGTACAAATTCGTTTTAACGTTAAGCGCACATTGTTCCACTTCCACTTTGACCTACTTGTCTCACCTTTTGTTTGCCTAGTTGCAACACATATGAGCTAGAAGACAAGTGCACGAGTATAAAACGTGTGGAACCACCCACATCCACTTACTGCTCGAGCTGTTCAACCGAATTTTCCGTGTTCCTTCGGCCGAAAGCGATGAAACTCTCATACATCGACAACAATGATGCTGACGGGGAAACTCCAGCTATCACGACAACGTTGCGTGTTCCATCAATCCAATCGATAGGCGAACCCAATGGGGAACTAGAAAGTTTAACAGGAACCGTGGAGCTTCGCGAAAGATCTGTTGTATCAAGTTGTTCACCCGAAAGTCACCCGACTCTTCAGTGTACCGCCAACGATGAGCTCTGTTCAGATTCGAGTTCCAGCCGTGATACAGTTAACGAAAACCACGTTTCTTGCCTTTCTAGCCACAACTCTAAAGCCGTCACTTTTTTTCAAGCCTCTGCCACATCGATTGCAGAACACACTCCAAATGCATCGTCTGCAAGCCACGCACTATTAGGAGGGGAACCCATAGAGAGTGATTTAGTTCTCCACACTGATGGTGACTACGTAGATTCCAAACCGCCAAGTATTTTTGATCGAAAAGCCGATCAGGGAATGACCAACGCTCGGCACAAGACAACGCTGGAACCTATAATTGAAAATGACTTTTCAGAACACTCGTTGAAGTCTTTTAATGCAAACACTGTTTTGAGTGATCCCGTGAAGTTTATTAGTCTACCTCAAACAGATTCCAATCCCATATCGAAAACGTCCCAACTGACCACCAAACCCGTTGCCGCACCAAATGACGCAGTTAAAGGAGATACGTGTCATGCTGTGGTAAATTCAGTGTGTGAGCTGGAGAGCACGATCGATTGGGTTTCGACACAACTGGATGCTGTTCTGGAACTCAGTGCCGAAACGGAACATCAGTCGGTGGACCACACACGCATTCCAACTCAGTTGGCTTGCATACAACAATTAATTCAAACCATGGCGCCCTTGGGGGGTCAAATACGCGAACTGAAACAAACACTGAACGCGAGCGAGCTACCCGTATGCAATGGTTTAGTCGACAGCGGGGGACCAAACGCCAGGGTCGAGGTCGTCGATGAATCAACTACCCCACAGGTCACAATCGATGGACGAGGTAAGTACTTTGATTAAAATGGTTAGGCCACTCTGGTCAGAGTGCTTTTGTCGTTACAAACCTACCGTACTCATCGATCACGTTAGGTAGTGTGTTTGAGTACCGCTTATGCTAAAATATGCAAAAGCGATTGTCTTACAGGACATCAAATCACTCACAACCAGATCGTATCTTACAAAGTGTCCTGTGTAATGTTTTCAACTTGTCTAGTTTTGTTTTTTATTACTGATGAGCTTCAGGAGGTATCGATTCTCGTTGTCTACCAATCGGCGATTCATTTTCGTTACTGCTCGTTTCTCTACATTAGTGGAATCCAATTACCGCGTCTTGATTATGTAACATTATTAAATACCATCGTTACTTTTTATTCCAGTTAAGCTGAGCACATATTTTTTGCGTTCACTCGCAAAGTTTTATCCATTGCTGTTTAATTCTTTGCCAACTCCCCAAACCTTGGTTGCACAATGGCTGTTCCGCACACAGTGTTTTGAATGTCTCATTTCTGTAATTTATTGATACCTTTCTCCCTAAACCACGCACTCAAAACATCTGGGCGGTGGAAATGCACTTTCAGTAATGTTCTTTCAAGGGCAAAACATGAATTTAATGGTTCTTGAGGTGGGAGATTGCCTAGAGAGTGTGTGAATATGAAGGATGGTGCTTAATTTGTATCAACTGAATCCCCGACTGCTTGTCAGTAATGCTGTTTCAAACAGCTGGGTTCCCTAAGACATTTCGGCAATGAGGGTAAAATGTTGAGCTCGTATACTGTCAATCGGTTCACTCCTTCTCACCGTCTGAACGCAAACGCGATCAGTCCACTTAATGTGGATTAATTGGCGGAGACAACGATGTTCACACAGAGCAAGCTCGTTGATATCTTCCTTGGAAAATGACCACGTTTGCGAACCATAGAGCAAAACAGAACGTACACAAGCTTTATATACTCTTTCTTTCAGCGACAACCGAACGTCTTTTCGATGCCACAGATGACGCAGTTTGCCAGAGGCAACACGTGCCTTTTCAATCCTCTTTGATATTTCGCCAGCAGTATTACAAACTGACAAGTATTTGAAACTGTCCACAGTCTCAATCGGAATACCTGCAATGAAGAAAGTAGGAGTAGAAATGCCCCAGCCTTGAAGCATCACTGCACTTTGAAGGTGCAAAGCGCATTCGATACAAACCAACCCGGTCACTCACCTTGCTCAGCATGGTCTGCATATCTTTGGCAGAGAGGCTAAGTAAGTCAATGTCGTCCGCATACTCCAGATCGGTCAACCGAGCGCCAGGCAGACGCTCAACACTAAGTTCACTAGATTTCTGAAACGCATCCTCCAGAATGTCGTCCATAACAAAATTGAACGGGAAAGGGGAAATCGGACACCCCTGACGAAAACCACTAGAAGTGATGAACGCCCGAGACAGTTGTCCATAAACTCTCACCCTGATTGCAGAGTGGGCATACAGTGATCTCACGTATTTCTCACGTATTTCTCTGGTTCTCACTGGCGGAGACGACAGCTCCAGAGCACACTACGAGCAACTGAATCGAAAGCAGCCTTTAGGTCCAAAAAGACCACGACTGTCGGCTGTTTGCAACAGTGTCGATGACCCAAGATTCATCGCAAGGTAGAAATATGATCAACGCACCCTCGACCGGATCAGAATCCTGCCTATTCTTCACGTATCTGGCTATCTTGGGCTTAGTGAGCCGACGTAAAATAAGGCCAGTGAGTAACTTGGACGCAATAGACACCAAACTGATGCCTCTGTGGTTGTCACATGGACTTCGGGCTCTCTTGTTAAAAACGGGAATCACTGTTGATAAGCCCCAGTCACGAGGCACCTCTTCAATCTCCCAGATCGTCTGGAGGGGTTTTGTCGGTTGTGATATCAACCTCTCTCCACCATCCTTGAAAAGAGAAGGAGGGAGGAGGTCTGGACGAGGAGCCTTATTACGCTTCAATAACTTGAGCTCTAGGACTACTTCTGCTTCCGACGGAGGACCGTCTGGAATGCAGTAACTGACCAATCGGGTCCCGTCGTCCACGTGATCTGGTTGAGGCCAACTGAACTGTTCTTCAAAATGTTCAGCCCACCTGTCAAGTCGGCACGATTGACTGGTGATAAGTGAACCATCTTCTTCACATATACTCCCACTTACACCGACTCGACGGCCAGTACAACCACGGATCTGGGAAAAGAGCCATCTGCTACTCTCAGATAAAAAGGCTTTTTCCATCTCTTTCGATTGTTCCACCTGGTACTGATCACGGTCTTTGCGCAAGCTTTTAGTCAGCTTGCGTTTAAGTTCTCGACGGTCGTCATCATATTCAGAACCAGGTTGGGTCGAGCGACGTTTGTTCATAGGGTTTATCGACGTGACAGAAATCCAGTTCTGTCACAACTGAACAGCTCCATCGGAAAATGCCCGTTCACAGCATGCTTTCATAGCTGCGGCAATTTGTACCCAGTGTTCGTTAGGATCACTCACCTGATTCGAACTGGGCAACTTGTTCACCAACACCTTTTGGTAAGCGTTCTTTACGTCCTCATCACTCGCATGCCAGTTAAGTACCTTGCATTTACGAGCGTGGGTCCTCTGGCAAATGATAAAACAAAACGGGCATGCACGACAGCATGGCACGACAGTCCTTAACAGAGTGGCGCCACCTGTCACTGACTGCTATATGGTTCAACGGTGTCATAATAATCATCATAAACAGCAATACGTCAGTGGTTCATGCTGATGCTTAACTGCCACACAACCACAAACGAAAAGAAATCCATATAGAGAGAGAAGAAGAGAGAAGGGATGGGGAAAGGGGCCCAACTACAAGAATTAGCTACGTCCATATTCAGATATACAGTATCAAGGCGCACACGCCGTGCAAACAAACAACAACAAGAGGGCACCAGCAAGATAACTTCCTTATTGAGTGTACTTACTTCACAGACAACTAGGCCAAACAACGACAACATTAACGCCACTGAGCTCGATTAGCCGCCATCTCACCTGGCGTCTCAAGCCACCGACTCCGTGAGTCGCGAGGGTTGAGAAGCATACGGAAGTCTCCAAGTCATACAGTACTTCTTCCTATGCTGGAATACAGTGCACAAAATATGGAGACCGCGGGATGCGCACAGCTGTCTTTCGCCATTATCAGTGCGTTGTGCCCGGACATCAAACATACCTCCGAGCCGCTTCTCAACCGAAGAAAGACGACCAAGCTGAGCATTAAAATCACCCGCTAGTATGATGATGTCTGAGTGTTTAGTTTGCTGCAGAAGGTCAGCGAGGGCGTCATAGAACACATCCTTGGTAGCATCCGAACAGCTGTCCGTCTGAACGTACCTCGGTATAATGAATACACAACGTCTTTCTGATTTGCGTCGACAGACTTTTACCGATATATTGAGTCTGACAGCACACAAGCAACTGTTCACTGGGATCCAGTCGAACAAACATTGCTCTGCTCTGGGACTCATTGCGATTCCCACTCCAGCTTGACCGCGAGATTTAGCTTCAGCGTCACAAGAAACCCTGAGATAGAAGCACTTGGATGGACACTTA
Organism: Paragonimus heterotremus; assembly: GCA_013368495.1. Lineage (NCBI taxonomy): Eukaryota > Metazoa > Platyhelminthes > Trematoda > Plagiorchiida > Troglotrematidae > Paragonimus > Paragonimus heterotremus. The sequence continues at coordinate 31,990 of LUCH01003994.1, forward strand.
TCTAGAGGTGAGCTCAAGGGGATGATGGTGCTAGGATCGTTGACTCGCGTCTCCGACACACAGCACACAGGGAGCTGCTACCTATCCACAATCTTGTCCTTGAGCCATCGTATCACATTACCACTAATTATTCTTGTTTTGTGTTGGCTATTGCCTTGTTTTCCAGATGCATGTGCATGTGTTCAGAGGTTACGAACTGGCAAACCAGTTAAGGTTACCTGACTCGCACTTTTTGTTTTCCCTGTCGAAGTTAAATCTCTGTTTGGCTCGTCTATTCCTATGTGCTCAGATTTATCCCGTTGTGTATGGCTCGACTATCGCCTATGTTTTCAAATTATTTTTTTTTCACTCGAAACATGAGTTGAACGCATGTTTGCGCATCCCGTGCATGTGTGGTCTCCATCTGATAACTCCGGTTTCAAAAAGACTCGATTGGCGCGTCGGTCCTTTGCATCAATTGCCCAACAGCCCGTTATCGGAACGCATTTCCCACTTCGAAAGTGTGCTTATCTGGATACGAAAGCTGTAGTTAAGTGTGGGTAGTGTTCAGTTTGGATTAATCTCAATATCCGAACTCCAATCAGCGTTTTCGTTGTTGGCCGGAACCTCTCAGTGGATCTTATTCAATTCCCGCATGCTTCTATTCCTATGTTCACCCAACACATGTTTTGTGTTGTGTATTCTTCAGCTCCTAGCGAACTGGAAGTAGAAGCTTGTTGAGTTTTTTCACGTTCAGCTATCCTCAAGGTCTTCCAATTGACGATGACAGAATCTTGAAATAATCCAACGATGCATGAGACACGTCGCGTACCGAAGTTCGAATTGTAGTCCGGGCGAGAGCCGGAGGAACCAAGATCCATATGTTGTTCAGTTTAAATCGACGGCAACGCTGATGATGCAGGCGGATATTAGCAGTTTTGAGTTCGTAAAAATACAGTCCAGTTCGTATGTTTTTAAAACGCTGAGCAAAGTGCGGTTTGAAAGGAGCGTTGATAGCGTTGTTCGAGAAACAATCATTTTGATTCTGTGCACGTACAACGGGGTTGCGTACTCATTACTCCGACAAATGCCCCACCACCGTCTTTTTTCCCTCACCTGGCCTCTATAAACCTAAGTGTGTGACTGTCCGATGCTAATTTTAATATGTAGGGTGTGACTGTGGTTGCATCGGTTAAGGAGTTGCACGGCCGTATTCCAACTGATTTGTCTATTCGTCTAACTTCGTAAATTCAACCTTTCCGTTCAACGTCGTCCTCCCCCCCTCTCCTCTAATCCGAATTAGAATGCGGATTCATGACCTACAGCTTGTCATTCTAGCTGCAGTGCACTTTGCCGGCCTTATTAACCGGACAGTACAAACTGTCTGGCATCGCGTATGTAGAACAAGTCCACTGGGTTGACTGGATTGAATCTAATTAACTCTGCATGACGACACCGCGTTGGCATAACGGAGGATTGACGACATGCGACCAATTAAAACGCCGCTTCTCATCACAGGTCAATTTGAAGAGTTTAGTACAAATACAGTTTACGCACACTCCGGGTCCTCATCGCATATTCGTTGTTCTCTGTATTAGTGGATTTCTACCTATTATGAGGCCATTTGATTGTTCCGCTTCCGGAGCGCCGGACTAAGTTCTCTATTCTGATTAAATGTCACGATTTGTTTAGGTGCACCGAAGTTTGACTGGCGACAACACTTCCATTTCGTTGTCGTCAGAAGGCGCCAGTCTTCTCCGCTAGCATTTAGTTTAGGTCGACCATTTTCGTGGGGACGTCTTTAGCTGACGCGCTCCTCTAAGCATGTTATTTATGAATGTACAGTTTTCTTGTCAGCACTCACTTATCCCATTTCGTTTCTTTCCCACGTCTCACGTGTCAGCGGTCTGCCGAAGTGGATTGTATATGGTTATTGCCCGTGGACAAAGTTAGGGTCGCGCCGATACCCGGACCTATTGTGATCTTACTGAACTTGAACCACACGGGCATAGTTGAGTACTATCACGTGCGTGCTTAGCTATTTTGTGCACACACGATGAGCTAACCATGCTTGTTCGTCGTCGATTGGCCATTCAGTCTCCACTTAATTCCTCGTTTGACCTGTGAATTTTTGTTGGGATTTTTTAGCTCTCCGTTTACATGGAATGAGTCAACGAAACCTCTTATTGTTAGGGTGTTCATACCAACATCCTCGTGAGCGTACTGTTCCGTTCAACTCACGTTGGGGACCACATGACTCATCAACCCGTCTTCCACACTTCGATTTGTCGCCAAGTGTTTTCATTTTTACTGATAAATAGTTTGACAGGTTTGATAATTTAGAAGAGACCCAATTGCGGAAACTTTGGACTTCGGCTGGATTCGAACCAGCGACAGAAACAACATGCCCAAACGCGGCCAATGCTCTATCAGCTAAGCTACGAAGCCACACCGGAAGCTCATAAACGTCACAAATGGACCTGACTACTACTTATCAGTAATACAATCTCAGTACTCATCGGCGGCGTTGGTGGATTCCAGCGTGAACTGATCGAGAAATCCTGCTTGGGCAGTCAATTGGCTGGATCATTTGGTGGTTTCCATATGATACACTTGGTTGGTTGGGTAGCTGGGCCGAAATGGGTATTTCCTGAGCTTCCAGTGTGGCTTCGTAGCTTAGCTGGTAGAGCATTTGCCACGTTTGGGCATGTTGTTTCTGTCGCTGGTTCAAATCCAGCCGAAGTCCAGAGTTTCCGCAATCAGGTCTCCTCCAAATTTTCGTTTTTGTCGGTCAGCCTGTCATTCCCAGTGTGCCTGCTTTGGGTCAGACGAACTGACATGTTCGCACTTTGGTGTGGGAGGGTGACGGAATGAATGCCCCGTGTTCACCAAAAGTAATACAGGCGACCCGAACGACAGAAAACGAATTTGTCTATTCAATCTAGGCTAGTGGATATCCAGTGTATGCATGCGCGTGAAAGTGCGCCGTCCGAACAAGCACACTGGGCTGTAGATGCACAAAGGATGCACACTGACTGATGGCTGCGCTCCCACCTGCTCACTTTTCTTTGTACTGTAGGCGTTCTCACTTGCGTACGCTCCTCGGGCTGTCAATTCTGGTCGGGCGATATCACTTGGGACGCGTAGGCGGGCTGGACGATCGATGTGTTAGGGTCCCATCAACGCCTCGTCGGTGCCGCTTGAGTGCTGTACTTGTCTAGTCCACGCGGTCAGATCGCTGAAAACCCCCCTGTACACCTTGTTTATGAAAAATTGGCGAAACTCTATTGATCAAAGCAGGGGTTGGTGATTATCAGGTCCCTGCACGTCGCAGCGGCACCGGTGCACACATGCAAGTACACAAGCACAGTCATACATTTAAACTCACAAGTGGGCGCGAAATCACTCCCACGCAGTCACGGCGATTGACAAAGCAGAACTCACTTTGGATGTTGGCTGAGTGGTGAGCTCATAATGACAACACGCTTCTGTTTTCTGACCGAGTGAAAACCATTCGAATACCTGTGAATGTCAGTTCATCTCAAGCCGTACGATAGGCACTCAACTCAGGTCTACCGAGCGTCGTGGTTTGCGTGATCGATCGGTAGGCTGAGCAACTGGCGGTTGTTCTGCAATCGGTCTTGTGGGACAATCACTATCGTCTGATTGTCCGGCTACATTAACCACCAGTCATCCAATCAATTGATTGTCTACGTAACTCCGAACACATTCAAGCACATGCCCAATTCGTGCTGTTCAGGTGTTGGGTCTATCATATTCACTTTTTGTCCAACCGTGTGTAGGCCCCATCAACTTATGTCCACCCATTTGGTGAATGGACGTGTACTCGCCGGTGTGGGTGGTAGGTCAATTTGAGCTGCCTCCGTTGACATAAGCTAGTCAACGTCTGGAGCAGATGTGGGTATATTACAATCAATGTCATTATCAGTCACACCTGCTTAAGGAATTGCTTCCCATCCAGTAGCCCGGAGCGACCAATCTGTCTGATGGAAGATGTGAGAAAATTTGTGTACTACAACAAAACCCAATGTTTAGGGTTTTTGAATCTTCGGGACTGCGTTTTCTTTCAATGTCTATCGAGGATCAGTTTTCCTTTCGATTGGTGAGAGACAACGCTGAGCCTTTGAATGCGTGACTCCAAAGTGCGTGAAAATAAGAACCAAAATTTCGGTTTACTTTCGATAAACCGAAGACTTTCAAGTAACGATTTATTATTAAGATTGCTGTTGCTACAAGGAATATGCCTGGGGTTGAACTCTTCTGAGAGTCTGACGGAATCGTAATCTAAAGACTCTTGTCATAAAATGTATGCAAGCACGACTGAACACTTGCCAACTACCAAGCACAAGAAGAGAAACGGATGACAATCTAAGCTGATCGACACTCATGGTGCATCACTTGTTTTGGTCTTCGATTGTGTTTTATATTTTACGCACTGTATTTAGTCATAATTCACACTATCGGTCTGTGGTTGCCAATTTTATGCACGTAGTCGCTTTATCATCTGTTTGTGATTTTGTACAGAATCCACTGTTGTCTCATCCCTTTTCTATGGGAAATTATTTCTGGTCAGTTAATCGTAAACATGGTCAAGTCTTAATATGCTTAGAACTTACTGTACTCGAGTTCTTCACTTAGGGAGTATCCTGTGGATGTCACTGAACGGCCTGTTTGTTAAGTAGTGATCGTAAATCTCATTGTAGTATTTTCCAACACACAAAGTTATTGAAAACACTGTTACTTTTTATCTGTTTGTGTAATGTTGAATCAACTTGCTAGCTCACTCGTCCTCCCCTATTCCCCAACTTACAGACGATGAATCTTTGCGGAATCATTTGCGAGATAGACTGGAGTTGATCCGCTCTCTGCGTTCCGAAAAGCTCTCTCAGTGTGAGCAAATTGTGTGTGATTTGGAGGACATGCACAATACATACAGTACACTTCGAGAACAGCTTCAATGCATTCAAGACAAATTGGCACTTGTTTCGACTCAACTACACGATCCGGCCGGTACGTTATGGGGCGTCCAGCTAAATGACGGGAATGGCCTGAACGAACAAATTGAATCACATGCGGCCTTAGAACGCGAGCTCGATTATAACTTACGGCATATGTTATACGAAATTGAAAAGCTGGCCTCGAAAAATCATATGACTTCTTTACAAGAACAGACGGCCGACGTACTTCTGGAATTAAATGATCTGACCTTTGTTTGTCAACAACGGCAAAACTGTTTAAGTCGTTTGGACGATCATCTTGAACAAATCGGTTTGCTTGTTAAAGAGAAACTTTCCTGGATGGAAGAAGAAATCCGGCAGTTGAACGACTTGAAAGACACTTTGAAAGATGTGAACAGTGAGAGACTTGGACAGTCCGCACGTTCACTCCTCGAAACCGCTAATCGCATCCAAATGAGACAGCCAGAAGTTCAAGAGCTAATGAAGCATCTAGATGCACTTACCTCCTCTGATAGCACTACATCCATCTTTTCCGAACTCGGTGTAAAAGGTCCTGTGAGAAATGCTGCGCGTTTTGAGGGATGGCATGCTGAGCTTCTACAAGTTTGGAATGAAATGACCACAGACGTTTTGTTAAATGTGACCACCGAGTTAGTAAGTCTCTTCATCCCGCAGCAACAATGTATTTTTTTTACATTGTATTGGTATCTCTACACTTCGTTTTATGCTTGACAAATAATGGTTATTAATGATAACCTTGTGGGGTTTCCTCCCAATTACGTCTGAAGTTGGTTAGCTAGATATACAAATGATGAAACTTCAGTTTAGCATGGTGGGTTTCTAGATCTGTTTCTACTATAGCGGGTGCTAGAGAATTGTCTAACCGGTGAGTAGTAGGGGATTTGGTTTATTTCAAATTAAACATCACCCACAATTGACCGCAGCTGTCGCATTCCCATAGACTTTCCAGTCGGCCCCTTTCGAAAAGAAGCACTAGACTCGAATTTCGCTCTCATTAGAGCTCGTCAGTAATGCATATGTCTATAATCGTACTTTATGTAATTTCTTTTTTCATAACTTTTATACAGAAGTTACTGTGTTGTGATTGTTAACGCGGATCATGGTAACATTTATTTTAGCATTCCCGCCACTAAATTCAACTTTTCAGTGCTTCTAAACAGCAATGGAGAGGCCCCAATTGCGTGTAGTGGATAGTTATGTGTGAGTAAAAATCGTTGCAAGTTATGGTATATGACATAATTGTCCTATTTCATTTAATAAGTAAGGTTGAGATATTCCCCCTGACTCTAAACTTCGTGCAGAACTTTTGTGGGAAGCAGTGAATGTCCTTGATCAGAGAACGTAGGAAGATGTGTTGATCTAATGCCTTAGTGCATCTGTCACTCGGTGATCCCTAACAGTTTGTTATGGATGCTGTTACTAAAGTCTTTGACAGATAAGTTTCGATCATGCAACCTAAATGATCTGGGCGCAGAAGCCTACTACTCTTTATTGACAGTAGAAAGATCAGTTTGAAACACGTATCAGTGTAAGAGAACTGAAGAAGTATACGATGAGTACTGTACAATGCGCAGCCAGGCAATTCAGACGGCAACAACTGTGAGGGCCGATAAACAGTACCAGCTATATGTGGCTAACAAGTTTAGTGTCAATCCACAGCTGTCCTATATCACTGTTGTGTTCATCATCAAAAGCTGTCCCGCAATTTCTCAATCGGGCTATATGGACAAGGTGATCGTTTCAACTAGAGACGCCGTCAACGGCCTTGGCAACCGGCATCTGAATGTGTTCGTTATCTGCCCCACAGAGTCGGCAAACACATCTAGTATCAACACTACCGATGTCTCCAGAACAGTCACTTTAACGCCACACAGCCTGCTCAGAAAGCTGCCGGTGCTTTGTGAAAATAAGTCTCCAGGTCCTGATCTCGTCTGGCATTTTGTACTAAGGAAGAACACTAAAAAGATGTCTGAGAAGTCAGGCTTCTCAGAGGCTGGATGATGTACACAATGTCATCCATGTTTAAACCCGGGGATCACATTGAAACACCTCATTACAAACCGATTTCATTACCATCAGTTACCTCAGAGATCATGGAGAGTCTGATTAATGATAAGCTATATAAACATTTCATCTGACCTACATTACCACCTGAGAGTCAACATGGATTTCGATAATGGTCCTAGTGTGGTGCCAAGTTATTTGCCGCTCTGTGAGAGTGTACATGGTTGGATGATTAGGGTAATCGTGTTGATGTGGTTCTTCTAGACATTTTTAAGACCTACGAGACAGTGAACTGTTTAATCGCCTGTGTAAAGATTCGCAGTCATAGTACACAGAAACTTTCCAATCTCATGGAGCATGGATTAATTCCAAAATCGCCGCTTTGATGTCAAAACGAACGGAACGTTCTCAACCTGGTGCTGTGCGACCATCACTTTACCAATGTTATGCAATACACATCTTTTGTGAGTAGCGTATTACACACAGAAACTAAAGAGCAGGCCTCAATGCCAACAAGACCAGAGATCAGAAGCTACTAATGGAAACGTATATATGCACTGTGCGTGACGTGTCACCAAGACCAATATCGCTACACTAATGCCAAGTATATCAATACATACTATTCGTTGCTCTATATTTTCACATACCTGTAATGGATATGTTGCAGTAAGGAACTTCCCAGGTCAAACGTCTTTTGCGGTCTGGATACCACAAGGTTCTGTACTGGAACATCCGTTCTATTCTATTTGTGTTCGCGATCGCATAACTTGTCAGTTCCATATTGTTATTCTGTATTATTGACACTAAAATGTTACACATAGTAAACACTGAATGTGAGGAGTTACAAAGTGATTCACACATTTAAGCATATTACAACCTCCTTCCGCTTAACATGGCTATCATCATCTTCATCATAGACAGTAATACATCAGTAGCTTTCACGTATGCTTAACTGCCACACAACCATGAAGAGAAGAACAATCCTTGTACAGAAAAATGGAAGAAAAAAAGGAGGGGAAAGGGCCTAACTACTAAAAATAGCTGCGTCTGAATTCAGTCATTCAACATCCAGGTGCATGCAAGCAATCAAGCCAAATGCAAATTGATGCATTTCTGTCACTCGGATTGCACAGATTATTTTCTGGAGGGCGAAGAAACAGCGTATCACTGCACGTGTGTTTGACTTGAGTAGGATTGTTGCAAGCGACTTTAGCCTGTTTCCTAGCAGTGTATCAGTGGCCAAGGAAACCAACTCGTTACTCGGGTTACACACCGGTTTGTTTGAACTATTCCACTCAGACTGTTTCACTTTTGTATTCAGTTCGTTAATGCGCCTCCGTCTTGAGGTAAGTATCCAAACCTGTCGCCCTTATTCCGAGAAAGAATACTCTCATTGGGAAAATACAACGTAGAGCTACAAAACGGGGTTATCACCTTACATTTTCTACCCTACGCAGATAGGGTGCACAAACTGAAGGAGTTCTCAGTGTGCTAATGGTATATTGGAAAAAACTTGATTTTGGTATATAGGATCGTCCACTAACCGTAACCTTCCTTGAGAAAAGAATGTGCCTAAAGAAAATAACCATTTCACGGCTTACTCGCTGAATTCGCGACAACAAATGGGCCATTTGGCCCAGAGAGGAAACGCTATTTTACTTTACGTATGTGCTCTCTCTAGACCAGTCTATGAGACTGTGTCGTGGATTTACTACAAATGCGTATTTGACGTATATTTGGGACGCCAAACGTAGTCTTCAGATAATCTGACCAGGAGAATCATTTCAGTTGATTGTATTTACCCTAGACCTGTTGTTGCTGATGTGGACTGTTGTTTGCGTTATGTTGCAGTTAAATTGTTATGTGTTTGTTAGCCAATGATTGAGGTTATATTCCTTCTATTACCATCTGACCTACTCTTTTGCATTCTTTCTACTGCCAATCCTCTGAAACTGAAACTATTCTCCGTGTTGCCTTCTCTTTCCAAATCGTCCAACACAAATTCGGGTGCGCACACGCATTCTCAGCCTGCCTCAACCTGTAAATTCCCTGGGGGCCCTACAAATCGTTGACTATCAGCTAGTGTTCGCCACACAAATATTGCACTGTTCTCTTGGACAGCTGGCCAATGAGTTGTTACCATAGCCAAACACATGACTCATAGTCGGGTTGGACTTGTTTCGCCGATTTCTTTTTCAAACTGTAACTTGCCTGATCAGGTGCTACAGCGTATGTGCTCCATGGTCAGTGGTGCGGTCGAGTGATTAGAGGGCGAGATCTATTTAGAGGGACCTGTATGTGCAACTTGAAAACGATGAAAGTGTTAATTTTGTTGTGCACAGGCTTTTCGTGTTCCGGATTTCACCCGTACTGTGACCTGAAATTAGTACGTGTGCAAACAAACGAGCTTGTGGGATGCAAGTGTCTTTTTGAACTGGCGTGGTACTCCGTGTCAGGTAACGTCACCTCCTGAAAATGAAGTTATTTTAGACGGAACCGTTCACGTCGTCCCTGCGCAGAAATGATACACAGATTAATGATTAGTGTCAACTTAGGTTAATCTTCATAGTGTTGTGACCGCCAGAGACGCTTGACTTGCAAGATTTCCATTACAGATGTGTGAAAATATAGTACAACGAACGTAAACACTATTTTGCACGAATGACATGTATTCTTATTCTTGGCAGTAGTGCAGTGACATTCCCCTTGAGACACGTCACGTAAAGTGCATATATACGTTTCCAATAGTAGCTTCTGGTCTCCGGTCTTGCTGGCGTTGAGACCTGCTCTTTAGTATCTGCGCGTACGAGTTGTGCTATGCTGCTCACAAACGACATAGCAATTTGTGCGGCAATAGAAGGCCAGGTTACTATTTTTTTCGCCCATTCAACGCTGTTCATGCTTTGATTATGTGACCATAACCGGTAAAAACATCACCACGTTTTGTGCAGCGGACTGAGAATTTATGCTTGTACTCAACATCCAACGAGCATGTGGCTCTCAGATTCTTTTTCTTGCAGTGTCAAACGTGGTTGAGGTGTGACAATGTGATGAAGTATTGTATTGTGGAAATGAGGAGACTGACCATTTATCGAAATTGTCGTTTTACATCTATTGGGTATGATCATCGATGTAGATAATTGTCCGCCACCATGCCATTATTCCTGCCTTTTGTATGCTTGGTTGATCACATCTAAACTTTCAGTTATAATTGCATGTTGGCAATTTAAATTTTGTCTGATCGTGTGCATTGAAGACACGTTAGTTGTTCTGTTAACTGATACTATTTCACTTTCTGTTTGAGCGATTGAGCGGTACTTGAATAGCTCCCACGTCTTGATCACACTTTTGATATATAGACAAACGGTTTCCGACAGTCATTTTTCAAAAATGTGCACTTCCTCAAGACCAACGACGTCTTTCTTAAAAACAGATGGACCGGAGTTCAATTTCCGTTCAAAACTAGGATACTGATGATTTCTAACAGGAACCGAACTCGAATTCAGTGCTTCTTGTCAGTAGGATCTGGCCTATATAAAAAAGCTGTGGCCAGATTGTAACGAATAGACTTGCGAGAAGTAACCGAGAGCGCAGAGAAGACAACGCCTGATAGAAAAGCTTTAATCAATCAGAAAACGAGGCATGCGATCTATAACATAACAAATAGAAAAGTTAGATTACGACAATATATAGAAGGATCAGTATGATATGGAAGAGGACAATATGATGCGGAAGTAAAATATGATACAGATATGCATCGGGTTCAGTTACAGTGTATCTCTCTAGGTATTCATCAATATTATCCCAGTCTGCTCGCGTCAACTGCCTGCGTATTGCTATATTTTTATGGATTGTATTATGTTGTTTAAATTAACTTTGTGATAAATGGCCTAAACTTAGAATAGTCATTCGGTCTACAGATTGTTACTGTTATCTTTAGACTGACGGCTCATTCATCGCGTTCTCCAGACTCTTACTTGCAATAGACACATGTTATGGTTAAAACCAGAGCAAGCCTGGTCCGTACCACGGAGGTTGCCGGTTCAAATCCTTGAGCTGTTTTGTAACCATAGCGGAAGTATATTCTCAACTGTTAGTTTGACTATGAATATCAAATAATAATCGGGGCGATTTTTCCTCTAAAATATTACAGGTCACTGTCTTGAGAAGAGACGACTCGAGACAGTGCCATCTGGCCAGGTTCATGTCCATTTGCATACATATGTATGTAGGTTCACATGAGAACACTTTCACCTACCACTCTGGAACAGCAGTCGTGCTAATCAAGACCTAGACTGTCTGTCTTATTCAATGGGGTTTAGAAATTCACTTATTCATTCACGTAGTTGTTCTAACTGTTTAAAGGTGGGTCACTGGCTACACCGTTAATACGCTAGTTACCTGTTCAACGCGTCGTCCGGATGTGGTCCATCTTGCTACAGGCTCAAAAGGAAGACAAACTGAACCTACCGTACTAACTGGAGAGGGAGCGAGATGAATCACACCATATCAATTACCACGTATGATAACTCCTGTCGGTTGCATCACGCTCATCTATACAAATTTGATGTTGGACTGAGGTTTACTATTCGGCAGCAAGACCCACAAGGTCACTTGCTGCGTGACTAGCATCTGCTAGTATCAGGAAGATGAATTACCTTCCCGTTATCACCACTTCATCAGAATATAGCCATTCTGAAACTGATAGTGTTAGCAAGCCGAACGTTCTTCTTAGATAATGGTAAATACATTTTTGTGACAAAAATTTCATTTTATTCTCGATTATCTCTAGTCACATGATCACTGGGGGCGTGGCAGAGTTTAGATTTGTATGCGAGTTTGTTTGTATTCGCGTTTTGCTAATTAAAGATTAAAGTCCACTTCAATTGTCCCCACCTTACTGGTCTCGTGAGTACGACATTTCGTCTCAGTCCACATCCGTTGAAAATCTTATTTCATGTCCATCCATGACAGTTGGTGGGTTTTCCGCAGTTTAACCTTCAAACAACTAGAGTGTCTGATCAGTGGTTTTTGTATCTGATGCTGTTTCAGCAGTTTGGTCAAGTGAGTGAAAATTTGTAAATGAAGTGATTGATCCGTTAGGAGTATGGCATCTGAATGACTATTGTCTTTTCCGATGCTTTGGTGCAACATGAGGGTAGCTTCATTTTATACATCACTTAATTTTTTTTTACTGTTGTAGGGTATGCACACCGATTTGCGATTAACCTGTTGTCAGATTTTCTATACCTTGATATTAGAGCTCGAGATTGCCAGGTTCGAACCGCAACTTGCATTTTTAACTAAATGTTGACAATCTCTGCTGATTACATACTGCCTCTGTTGCCTACGTCTGTCCAAACTCCGTAATTCTGTCAGATTACCTCAGCAGTGAACTATGTTCATTCCACGTGTGAAGAGGCAATACAGTTCACGAAGTCCCAAAATGTTCGAGTCTGGTTTAATTCCGACGTCTTACTGAATGCTGATTATTTGCGCTCCCGGTTTCAAAATATTCAAGTGAGTTTCTGTCCCCCTTCTACTATGCGTTTATCAATCGGCTCCCTCTATGAATCCCAATATGTTCCAGTGGATATGTGAGCTTCAGTCATTCAGCAAACTGTGACACGTGTACTTACGCAGTGTTTTGCGCCATTTCAATTTACCAGTTCTTATATACATCTCAGTTCAAACGAGTTATTCGTTCCAGCTGGTTTGCATGTTTTCCCTTCTGAAAAACGAGGTGCCAGAACTGACGTTAGTGTTTATTAACTTTAGCGTAAGCTCTCCGAATTGTTCACCAGAAGATGGGCAATGAACTCGAGGTCGGTCATAGGTTTCTGTTAATTGTATGTTATCACTTGACTTGTAGGTTGAGCTGATTGCCCCCACGGTTGGATGTCTGTTATTTCATCCGATCTGAGACAAATGACAAAGAAAGTACGCTTTGTAACGAAGCCTGTTGCTGCCTGCATATGTGACGCGGAAACATTGTGAGCCAATGTTATTCCAACGTAAGGGTTTTTAACAACAGTCTTGGGACTGAGGAAGTGTTCTCGAGTGCACGTGATTCAAACCGTCATAAACCGGAACGGCATAAGTCACGCCCCCTAACATGACCGAGTACCTCAATGCTTGATGGAATTAGCACTTTTATTTCTCTTCATTTTTTCATTTGCCAGGACCACATTCAGACAATTGATGAATCTCGAAATTGGATGACTAATGAAATCGAGCCATTGGTTTGCTCGCATATTGGCGTTTCGTTGATGCTGAGTACTTCTATCTTCAATTTGGAATCGCTCCATCATTGTCTAATGCATGCACACACAACGCTTTGCGCACTTCGCGATGATGTTTCGATGACCTACCTACCGGCAGTATCGGCTTTGCACGAACGGCTACAAAGTGCATCCACTTTTATGGATCTATTACGACTTCAGACTGCTCAGTTGCCTGTTCCGCCAGTCGATACCATCAGTATCTCCGATGAAAACAGTCATTCGACGGGAGATATCCCACTGCTCTTAGCTTTAACGACGAACCTAGATTTGGCAAAAGTTCAACGAGCACAATGTCAGGTACAACATTTTATGTCACGTTTGTAGCTACTTAATATTTTGATAGTAGTATGAGATATACCCCCTTTGCTAATTTCGATGATCGAGTTGAAGCATGGAAATTTTCGTTCTTTTATTCTCAGTTTCGCGTTCGAACTGGTTTTGATCCATTGTTAACGCTGAATATCTGTCAGGGTCTGTATGTTGAATACCATCATTCAAAGTGAGAGAGGTTGTGTTAATGCGATTGCTTATCACGAATTCTACTTTACTCAAACCTTCTAGCAATTAATTGATGGCATTTACCGGGAGCGTCGGAGTTTATCGGAGGAGTTGAAGGAAATTTTTGGACCCGTTAAAAAAAAGTATAAGGAACAAGAATGCGACAGCCTCGTGGAAAATTTGAACGGCACACAGGTCACCTTTGCTGAGGTTTCTAACTTAACAGGTGGCACAGCTGGTGGTCCAGAACACAATTTAATAATGGATGATCCTGAATTCGCCGCCAAAAAGATATTCGATGGGTACAATACATTGCTGAGCCAACTGGATGCGCGTAAACAGCAATTTGACGCAGCGATCAAGGCACTGAGTATCAAGTGCGCTGATCTGGAACAGGTGCCATCCGTCCCAACTGTGTACAGCTTGCATGATAGCCAGCCACTTGATTTTGGTCGTTGGGAGTCCGATGTATGTTACCCATTTTGTTGTTGTTTGTGGTTTATGTCCAACAGGTGTCGGACAGACGTTCCCGCGATTAACGATATTGTGTGAACTTTCGTGTAAAACCTTTATTTTGAATTGCCGCCCGCAGTCTCTGTGTGACTTAACTGTTGGTTATCGAAACGACATGTGTGTACAATGCCTGAAATTACTACAACTCCTGACTCTGTCGTGGCATATACGCCGTGTACTTGTGTGAGCCAAGTACTTCAGGAAATCGATTAGTTCTCTGGGTTATCGAATTTGCTTTACTCAGTGTGTGTGTGTGTGTGTGTGCTATGTTTCAATAGTGTCTTGGATAAGTACTAATCTCTTTTGCACGGCGCCATTTCAATCTGCCTAAATAATTAAATTATCAACCGATCGAGGCCATCGGATTGGTCCGCCGTGGTGTGTTCTCTGCTACAAGATCTTCTTTAAATTGGCGTGCATTATGGTTACAGAAACCGATTTTTATGCATTCGCATGACTGCACTCAGCTTGATTTTGCTTAAAGATGACGTGTCCAGCAACTGTTGAATCATGTTCTTCTGTTCTGGATTTACTCGGCTGCTCCAGAACCAATCATTCATTTTTTGAATAAGCTAGCCTGCTTCCTATACCGTGTTAGTGGACCTGAAGGCCACACCGATGTAATGGTTGAGTAACTGTTGGAGATCTTCTGAAATCCCCCGCTCTGTATGGAATAACGACAATCGAAAGGCAATCCCTGTTCATGTTGTTTTACACCGTAGTTATCTCTTATGTTGTGTGCAGTCTTGTCATAGTACCTGTCAATTGTCAGTGTCAATCAAATGGTTTATATTCTCCGAATACCTTGCTCTTGGGACTGCAGTACTGTCCTTCATTTTAGAGCTTTGTTAGTGGGCATTTTGCATGGCCTTTCAACATTTACAAGTGCACCTGAACAACCCAGACTAGTGCATTTTACGGTATTACGAGCTATAAACAAATAACAAGAACGCTGTCACTGTTTTGTACAGAATTTGAGATGTGACTTTTGTTTGTAAATGAGTGATAATTAGCCGTATAGAATATCTAGCACGACGTATTATAGGATAGTCGGTAAAGAGAGCTACGTAGTGATCTAAACGGCATTAAAATCTGATCAGAATGCTCGTAGAAAAGTACGATTATTTGTGCTGTTGAATAAACTAATAGACGCCAGCAGTCAGTATGATGTAGCAGGATGAGATTCGACATGAAACGGACATAGCCTTCACTATTCACTCTGTACGTGGGGTTATCTAAAACGTTCCAGTCAACCAACCGCGTTCGGTTTAGTTACGTTGTCTGCCACCAGCCGAGGTGATTGATATTAGACTGTGTAACCCATGACTGTCTGCAACAAAAAAGTCCGTTCGTGCCGTGAGTCTTTTTTGACGGGGGATGTTGCTTTCAGCGGTTCAGTCACAAGCGACGCAAGTTGCTTGTGCTTCATCTAACTGAAAACTCTAGGTTACGTTACTTGGCGATGCTGTTACTCAATACGCACTATTTTAACCCATAGATATATGTACCTGAGGCTGTGGTCTGTAAAAGCGTATGTTGTTTACTTTTGAAGTTGTTTGGTCACATCGTATTGTGTTCAGTCGTTGATACACTCCATCGACCTCTTTTCTCAGACATTACTTGCCAATCCACCAGATTTTTCTGACTGGGATAAACGTGTTTTCCGAGTAACCGAACGCACATGTTTTCGTCGATGAGTACATAAATGTGCTATTCCACCACTTCAGATTCTGAAACTTACCCAACACTTGGATGTGCGTATATCTCCGTTGCCACCACAAACAAGTTGCATCCTCGTGGAAACACAGTATAGAACAAAAACGAACGAATACGACTTCACTCGTACTCGGAGCAAGAGACTATCGTATTTAAGTGACAGTTTATTTGCCGGGTCAATTTCTGTCAGAAATTGCAAATACACCTTCAAATAAAAATCTGGATTTCGACATACGCTCTAGAGCTCTGGTAGTACTGACAATAAGTTCGGCAGTGTAGGGACAAGGTACAATACCACTATTGGATGATACAAGCAAAGCTCAGGTACAAATTGCCAGAAATAAAAAAAAACATAAATCCCAGACGAGATTAATAACAAACAATACGCGCTCATAGCTATGTAATCAGTTTGGTCGCATGCTATCACAACAGTAGATGACAACAGTAGATGATGATCATGCCAAATAAAATAGGTTACAATTATTAACCAGAAAAACATATATTGGTTAGTTCGCACGTAATTCTTCGAGTGAACAAACACCTCTCCAACTTGAACACATCGAAAACATAAACAGCAACTTTGTTTTAGAAATCCCTCTAGCTTGCTCGTATTTAAAGACAAGCTTGGCTTGAATATTTTGTCTTATCTAAAATTCCTTGTGGTCAATCACTGACTATAGGGAGACTTTGGCCTGCGATCTGGTCCGAATTCTATTTTATTCTCATGCGTATTAAGAACTATACAGGATTCCACTCAACTTAGTCTCACATGAGACACACCTTTTTGTGGGTGCAGTAAGCTATTGGAATAGTTGTTTCACTGATCACCAACAGGTTTACTGCATGTCAAATGGATAGATGAAATGGCAAGCTGTCGGTAGGTTCCGAATTACGACAGGGCACTAAACATCTTATCGGCTTGATGTAGAATGTGTGAAATATACAACGGAAACAGGCAAAGAAGAGTACTCATTAAAAAACGGTTAGTAATAGCAACTTTTTTTCTATAGCAATCTTTAGTTTTCGCGAACTGATCGCTTTTCCGTGGTCTTCCCTCATAGGCAGTAATAGAGTTTATTAAGTTAAACCACATATCTGGTTGTTGCATTGTTGAGTAAAGAAGACAACATGTTAACGGGCTACCTGACGCTGCTGTTGGTCTCTGTAGCAATCCAGAGTGATTTGAACCTATGGGTCAACATCTGAACTCCACACATAATTTTGATCATAGCCGAATGTGGTGGACGAAATTCGACAAACTAAGCCTGTGTTTATGTGCTTAGTCTTTACGCGGATGCCATTTTGGTAAGTTTTTGTGCCTTTATATCACTCGGAAAATGCGGACTAGTGAAATTTGAGTTATTCCGAATGGTGTTGATCGAACGTTACTTGAAATTTCCAAGACATCCATTTTTGTTGAATGTTTACCATTTATCCCATTATTTGAGTCACATATAATGAAAATCAGTCAAAATAAAGCAATTTCCGATGGGGATGCTCTAGCACGTTATTGTTTTCCTCTCAGTGCACATGTCGTTTACTTGAACGTAATTCGAATTACCTTTTGCATACTTTTTAGTCCGGGGTTCCATTTGATGAAGCTGATTCTCACGGAGGACCGAAAACGCAAGAGGAACATTTCGATATGCCCATATTTGAATGTCAGGACATTTTGACATCCCCAGTAAACAAACATAGAGTCAACTGTCAAAGGACTGTTTATGCTAGCGTTTCTGTTGGTAGGTCAAAATTAGGTCAACATTCGATCAAAATATTGTTTTCCGTGCACTGTTGACGAGTGGCTAAATCGTTTTCCTTTGATTATTCAATCACACCGTGATCTGCACTGTTCGTACTAACCGGCATACAGATGCTTTTTTGTCGTTACGCCTGAACTGGTGGCTGTTTGACTAGACATCTACGATTTTCTGACCAACCAACTCAAATGTGCGTTGTTCAGCTGTTTTACTGAGTGATTATATAATGTCAACTAATGAAGGCTGTTTAGGTTGTAAGTAGGCATCATTCCTGGAAGTCCGTGAAATATGTTTCAGCTTATCCACTGCTCAAACGTTTTGCAGTAATTTTTTTGCAGTTTCGTTTCAAATCTACAAGCCTTACTAACCGGTTCTTCTAACATTAGTACAACCCACCCCTGGTCCGGTCAATTAAGCTTGCTAAGTGACATTTACAATTAATTGTGTTTATAAAGAACCTGGAAACTGTTTGCCTAGTTAGGCTGACACTAGGTAGCATCGAGACAAGCATTTCAGATGGGATAAACACCTCCTACCCAACTCTGAACCTAACTGTGATGTTGGTACCGGTTTTGGAAGGAACTTCCAGACTGCAATTTTGCTGTTTGAGTGAATAACCAAGAAGTGCGGTTCGGCTATAACTCACAACTATCGCTTTCAAAGTAACGTGTGCAGTGGAATGTTAATTATTTCCGGTTGGTTAGTTATCTCATCCATTGAGCTCATCGTGTACATTCGTCGGTCAAGTTGAAGGTTTGGTTTACGTGAGTTGTCACGGGACAGGATGACTGTGCCAAAATAACATCTTATTAAAGCTGTCAGGTTTGTGTACCATCCGCGTCAGTTTTAGTTTTGAAGCGGGAAGCTCAACTTCCAAAAGATCACTGAGTGAGACTTTGGCGAAATACTGATACTTTTGTCTTTCATTTGTAGCATCTATTTGAAGAAAATAAAAATCAAATTATAGAAGTCCGTCAGTTTGCCGCTCTGCGAATTTCACTGACTCACGTGATGTGTTCTGATTTTCATAAATAATTCGTATCCGTCTTATCTGATTGCTAAACCCTATAGTAGTCAGTGAACACAACTTTTACTAAGTTGGCCTCTTATAATGGCTACGAAAATAAGGAGAGAAGTGAAGCTCTGTGATAGTTCACCTATACTCTACAACGGTTGACGTTTTACATGATATTCCGATCCTCTTTCCAGCACAATCGGAATCTCAAGATACCATTGTGGTCAGGGGCTTACCGGAGACACATACTTTACCACCGTTTTACGTGACCGAAGAGACGACAAGAGACAGAGCTGGACGCTTGGTTGACATGAACCTGCTGTTGAGAAAGGCTGAATCCAAGTTGAATCGTATCAAAGTGAGTTGACTGACACTACGCTTGACTTACCAGAACTAAACGCTTCGGTTGCGATAGTTGAACTCTTCTACATGGCTGTACCAGATTGTACATTAGTTCTATATCATACTCTGAAAAAGATTCGCACTTTTCGGTACAATAACAAATAGTGATTTTTATATACTAAAATTTGCAAGAACACGCTAAATTATGGTTCGATACAATATGTTAAACCCGATTATTCTATTTTGATTTTCAGTCGCTACGTCCGCGACTCTCATCTCAAACCTAATGACGAAAAGTGACCCGTTATCAACGGTGTTTATTACATGCGCCTGTATCTATTCTGATAAATGTTCTCACAGTAGTTTCAGCCACCTTCTTGAGTAGTCGAAGTGGGATTTATGCTCACAATCCCTTCACAGTTGTGCTTTGTGCCTAAATCCGCTGTCAAACCTCTCTTGCATGTATAACCGCAGCACCGGTTCCAACAGCTCACACGGGCCTTGATTGTCACCCCCGTGAAAGAACGTGCAGAAGAACCTTGTGCACAGGTTTTTACCGAGTGTGCTTCCCGTTTGAGGCCAACACTTTCGGGAATCAAAGTGAGCAGCTAATGTTTCTTCTCTGCTTTTGCACATAGTGGACGTTTTTGAAACACATTCGGTCTGTTATGCGCGGATTGCTATTGTCTCAGCAATTTTAACAGTACTATGGTTGGTACTGCACGATGCAGATGCAGTTAACATTTGTTCCGCTCGTGGATTGGTATTGCGTGAACCGGTGCCAACTGGTCAATATGAAGTTCAGCATTAACAACGTTTGCGTATCTGTACATACCTATTGCTTCGCTTATGTTGTGTAACGGTCTGATCCTAGCAGAATGACAGACAATCATCGATCAAATGGATCCTGATCAACTAAGTTCATGATTATTGAATTTTATTGCATTCAGCCTGTTTTGTTTGTTAGTGTTCAGCTTACGTCGATGGTTCAGACAACAAGTTCAGTGGGGATACCGTTTGTATCAGTATTACCAGATTGGGTAACTTTTAAGAGTTAGTCTTTAATAAAAATGGACCCTTGTAGGTCTCGATATTTGCTTTTATTTCCTATTTGCAATCCACTTCAATGTATGCTGGTGTGTGTGTGTGTGCTGGAACTGGGTGAACCTGCCTGTTAGGAGTAGCTATATGTTAACTGACTTTTAATATGTGAATTTTAATTTATAAAGAATCCGCCCAGTAATCTCTTTCCTGTAGACAAACACTACGTACTTTTTATGCATATTCTTATAGTGTCCGCTCCTTTGGCTATCTTCTTGTAGGTTAGCATAAATACATCGACTGTACACGATACTGGATTGGATATATATGAGCGGTAAGTTAGTGTGCCAAAGCCATAGAAGACAAGGTGATTAAAACTAAGCGGAACCTCAGTCGTGCAGATGAGATACTTGACAGTCTTTGTTCATCGCATTGTGTGCACTGACCGGAACTGGTTCACATATTTATCAGAATGTGTTCGTCCGAGGTTAGCACACGCCGTGTAGCTACAATTGTGTGTAGTATGGGCATAGTACAGGATGGGCAGTTTGGTGAGCTTGTTGGTCACTTTCTTCTTTTTCTAGCAAACTACATTGGTGTTCTCTTTTATTGTTAAATCAAAAATATTTTTGTCATGTGGATGCTACCACTAAAACTACTCTATTATACGTTAATTCCGCTCTGTTGCAAGGTATGTTTTAATAATGTTTAACAGTAATTAATTAATCAGTGATGTTTAATTGTTCTATGTGATATGGTGAAGGTCTTGCACAGTTCAAAGATTCCATCATAACCTTCTTACTTTGAAAAATTTTCTTGCAAGTCACCATTTTCTTGTTATCCTGTTGGTCAAAGTAGTATTACAATTTATGTTGCTCTAATAGGTTTTGCTATGTTCACTTGTATGCTGAACATTGAGAAAGGTGTTGATTTTTCTTATCAGTGGTCTCCGTGTAATGAAAAATTCAGGTATTTCTGAATATGTCAATATTTTCTCTAATACAACCTATTGCGTTCGCAGGTGAATTTACTGCATAGCTTTAGAGGAACTGTAGTCTGCCCTCAACCTAGTGGTGTTGCTCATTGCTGGTAACCATCGGTATCAATCAAGTTGATTTATATATACAGTTGCATCGAGTTTTTCAAATTCTTCGTTAACCCATAAATGAATGAGTGCGTTCGTTTGTGGTTGCAATATCAGCTAGTGATCACGCCAGTCATTGCTCACTGACGCCAGCATTGACATTTCTTCATTCGCATGAACTGATATCTCATTCTTCTACGGACTGCATCTTTTACAGGGGCTTTTGCGAGGTTTGAACAACTTGATCCACACAATACAAATCGAAGACACTTTTGAACACACAAATCAGATGCAATCCTACCTGAGCGATCACACTGCATCCAGTCGCGAGCATGAAGAATCTCGACCCCTAGCTTATAACTGCTACAGACGAGATACAATAATCTCGGACGCTTCATTATTAGTGGAAGAACTACGTGAGAGTGAGTCACTTGTTCTGTCGGCATATGAGCTCTCTGAACGGACGGCTGCGCGAATCTTGGTGAGTGCACGATTTCTGTTACGTGCAGCCTGCTTCTTATTGGTCATCATCTTAACATACCTTATTCATATATTACATTATGATGGTGATGTATTATATCGCCCCTGACTCACTAGTCAAGTCGGTATTGCACCACCAGTGTCTATTAACTTTTCGCCTTCTTCAGAATGTTTTCAGTATCTTATACAACAGGTTGTTTTGAATACGTCCATTTGGGCTTATTTCCAATCTGTATGCTGCAAAAGTTTATTTCACCTATCGCTCGTAGTGAAAACCATAGCTACAGTGGTGACACACCGCTAGACAAAGTGATACGTTGGCTCCACGAGACTTCACTTATCTGTTCGGTCACCAGCGTCATCTACACTATTAGAGTACGTATGCAGAAAGTTGAACAAGAAGTGCTTGTTTGCACATACATACAACGAAATCCAGCGTAGGCTAATCATGTCAGCGCTTGTGTATCTCGATCAGATATCAACTCTTTGTTTTGTCTTATTCCGGTCTAGCGTTTGGAGCCCTGGGTTGCTGCACATCTAGACAAATTAGAGCAGTTAGAACGCAATGACGGAAGCACGGTCGAAGCCTTGTCTACAGCACTGGTTACGATTTCCGTGAGTGTTCTTTTTAACCTCGTTCATGTCTGTACTTCTGAAAATGACTGTACTCTAGTCATCGTTCATAGTTTTGAGTTCGGTCTGCGCGGAATCTGATCTAATCCGCATCGTTATTACTGTGATTTCTGATGTTAAATCGACATCTATTTTTATTTATTCAGGCTATTAAAATAGAGTTGCGCTCCAGGCTCGATACAGTCAAATCCGTGGCA
The DNA here is from genome assembly GCA_013368495.1 of Paragonimus heterotremus. NCBI lineage: Eukaryota > Metazoa > Platyhelminthes > Trematoda > Plagiorchiida > Troglotrematidae > Paragonimus > Paragonimus heterotremus. Next base: position 54,533 of record LUCH01003994.1, read on the forward strand.
CTCGAGTCAGCGCTCTTGAACAGTACGCTTCAGGATCTGAGAAAAATAGCAAAACTTGATGACGCTATGCAGTCGTCACGGTCAACTGATTTCGCGCACATCGTTCCATTTTGTGAAAGTCAGGCATCCTTGAGTAATCGTGCTGAGTTGCAGTCCGGAATTACTGTGAACTCGACGACACTGAAAGAAATGTACAGTCATTTGTTGGAACAAAGTATGAAAATCACAGTAAGTTTATCCTTTTAAATAATTATACGTCTTATCTGTGGAGATAACATAAGATCATGCAGTTATATCAGAAATTCGGTACAAGCTTAATCAACGCTAATTCTGTAAACATATACTTGCGCACAATTATTATTATTATTATTTTGTCGCAGACATCATGATCATCATAATCCTTGTCAGGAGTGCATAAATACTCAACTGTAACGCAACCATGAAAAGAAAGCCTTAATCCTGGAATTGAAGATGACGGAAGATTGGTCCCACCTTACAACAGTCATCCTAATCTTCAACAACAACAGGGTATAACTGACCGATTCAGATGATAAAAACAACGGTAGAGTTGAGACCATTTGAATTCGTAGTTGATCAGGCAACGACAGTCGGTAGGCGATGCATTGGTGTTGGGAATTCCGGAATTTGATACGCGACGTTTTGCATGAAGTATACAAAGCCTACACAAAGTAAAAGAAGTTCACCACTGACAGTGTCATCAGTGGCCATCGAGTGCTGTTCACCCAGAGTGTGTTCATCATTATTAATTTGCCGCCCTGTCCATTCTATTCTTTAGCGAAGACCACCATATATGTGGTTCGTGTTATGCGTAGAACATATACCAGATGATAACTAGGAATGCCTTGGACCGTGTTCGGCTGACAGTCAACAAGGGTACATGCTGCCATTAGAAAAAGATTGATATATCAAAACGGTCTCGTATAATCGAACGTACCGACCGAACACCTGGGGGCCAAATCTTAATTGGCTTCTGTGACCTATCCTACTACTGCTAGCTTTGTGTGATGGTCAAGTTTATAAACTGGATCGATTCGAAAGACTGTACCAACTAGGGCTTTGGTCTTTCCAAGTACAACCATGTCAGATAGTCTAAAATGGAGGAGTCAGATGGAAAGCATTCTCACTCGTGGTGTTGTATTTCGCATCACCGACCGCGTAGGAATGCTTAGATAGTAAGGCACGATCATATGG
>LUCH01003995.1:0-55633 GCA_013368495.1 Paragonimus heterotremus
TGCATTCTTGTCGTACTCCCTACTATCCGGATAACTCAGAGGCACCGTCTAATAATTTGCTTTCTAGCAAATCATCTTACAGATTTCCGCGACTCCCATTTTCCGAAATATTACGTAATGTTTTTTCCTCCTTGTGACTCTATTTCTGTTTTTCCTTTTCCTTTCAATCTGCGGATTACCTTTCGTTGACTGTCATCGGCGGTTCCGTTTTTCCTTCCGTTTTCCCCTTTTTTTCTCTCTACTTTTTTCCCTTTTCTTTTTCACTCGTTCTTTCCAGTTTTTTTTATGCTGTTTTCTCGCGAATCTATCTTATTTTCTACTCTTTTGTGTTTTTTTGGCTCTTTTGCTTCTGTTTTTTATTTTCTTTATGTAATTTACTTTTCTCTTTCTTGATATGTTTATTCCACCTAGTTTTTGTTCCACTTTTTTTCAACATTCACTTACCTAGTGGTTTTGTTTTCACGTTGGCTGTTTGTCTCGTATTCTGTTTGAAATTTTATTTTAAAACTTGTTCTTACTGTTTCTCCCTCTCTGTTTCTTGCGTTCTGGTTCACGTTCTTTGTGTCGGATTGTCTGCCTTGAAGCCATTGTTAACGTTTTACATTGTGGGCATTGCAGCATGAGTTGAAAGAGAGAGAAGTTCGATCGTATGAGATGGACCAACATTTTCAGGTACAGATTATTTTGATAGTCTTGTGTTTACATTATTTTTCTATCTTCTTCAATGCTTATAAATATTTCAGTATTTCCTTAACGATTGTATATTTTCTTCTGCGACTTTTAGAATTTTTTAGTTTCACTGTGCTGACCTGTTTGTTTGACACAATGTACCCACAATCGTAAATGATTAAATCACATATACACTGAATTTGCTGTCTTCTTTACGGCCTTTTCCCCAACAATCCGGGTATTTTCAATTTAATGTACGTACGATTTGCCAGGTTACTTCAAATCAACTCACACAAAGAAAATGCTGTCTCATATAACTGAACCGAGTTCAGGGAGTTGAATACACACTCACGGGGGCTTTTGTACGTTTACCGCACTAATCCTCAAACCACAGTTGACTCCACTTTTCAAGGCCATCACAATTTTGTCTCCTTTTGAGTTTCTTTGGTAGAGATATTGGAGGAATAGTATGTACTTCCCGCAGACGCAGTCACGCATAAACGTGAATATGTTAGTCTATAAACTGAGTGGGACTGTTCTTGGTAATGATGCGATACGTTTCATCCAGTTGACTTTTAAGCCAGATCCAACTATGTGGGATTCGGCTAAGCTTATATGTGACTTTCGCAAATCCCTCTAAAGCCAATTCTAGCACTGTTCTCAAAGCTTTTCAACAGCTTTCTCATGGTGTTTCAAAATAACCAGCTTCTTAGCAATATGATAAACAGTGGATAAAAAGAAGGTTAGAACTCATGCGATTTTCCAATAATGGTCCATGCCAGAGTCGGTCCATTTTAGGTTAACACGATGAGTCATGAGTTATTTTAGACATTAATAAATAGCTTAGAATTCCCGTTAGAGAATATGTTAAGTTAGTAGCACTAGGCTTTTCACCAAAGTGGGCAATTTCACACTCTTCAATTACTTTCTCCGCAAGACATTTCAGTTTTCGTTGTTACTACATGTTTGACAAATATACCGGGGTTCTTCATTGTATGTGCGCGCCTAAGACTTTTCTGTGCCGAGTGCCATAAAACGAGATGAATTCTCACCGTATATTAAGGAAAGAATCTCTGAAAATTCACATACTGACAGGTTATCCTTTGCATCTTTCTGTAAGCTGGAAGAAACAAAGTCATATCCAAACAGCCGTAGTTTACTACCCCAACTGCGAAACCTGCGTTTTATAATCGTTCTTAACCTTAGTTGATGTTATTCTGTCCTTACGAATGCTCAGTGTCAAACACGTGAAATTGCCTCTCTCGCAAACATGTTACCTCTGAAGGTTTACGCCTGATGAGAATGACCGGAAATATCTGTTCCCACAGTTGATGCCATGGTAATTTCGCAATGTCTCGAAGAGGGCTGAGACTAGTAACAAACTGAAAACTAATAGGGCAGAATTGTCAACATTTTGGGTAAGGATTAAAATACCAAATGATGCAGCAACTTTTTACATCAGTCGTCTTATTGCATCATCTCTTGAGAAACTCAGGATTGAATATTTTTATTCAGCTAGTAAATTAACAATTAAGAAAATCTCACTGACACACGTGTTACATTCAAACTGATTAAAACCAGATGTACTATTCGATTTTTTAATATGTTAAAATAGGTGTACTTCCCATCTTATAATTTCTGAAGCAATCTGATTTACACTTCACACAATTAGAGATGTTTTGTCGGTTTGCATACACAAATAATCCTATATATAATGTTGTACACAGTTTCTCCATCGAGCATTTTATAATAAGTAGTTAACTGAGACATTCTCAAAAGAACGAGGTAATTCCACCGTTGATATTACTTAAAGAAATAGGATGATTTTTTGAGTCTTCCATCAAAAGATCTTTCCAACAAATGTGCAACTATCTGGAAAGAGTTGCAGACAACAAAATGTACTTTGAAATTGTGCCTAATAACAAACATATTTTGTGTTTAGATGTCTCCGAACAAGTAATAATGGAACAAAACCAGTAAACGTGAAGACAAATTTGCCATACATTATGCCTTAAATTAAGCGCTTTAGCTCAATACGTTCATACAGTTTTAGCCTATCTGGATCAGTAATACAATAACAGGAAGGCCATACTCTCTGAGCCCAAAATAATGTCACCGTCGTTGATCAACTACTAGGAATTATCTTCGATCGTTCGTCTGAAACTGTTACAGCCGAATTCAGTATTCTTTCTCGGGTGAAAAGATTTCTATAACCGCGCGTACCAGCCCTTTTTTCTTTACAGAAACCAGCAGTTTCTCAAATTACTTCCGAGTGAAAAGCTCACATTTACCGACCACTGTGTTTTTTCGAAACCTGCTTGCGATATAACAGATTGACGCTCATATCCTTGTTATAACGCCGCCTTAATCAAACTCAACGTTTCTTGCGAAAAATACTTGCGTGTAGCAGAAATATCCATCTCAAAGACAGCTTACTAAATCTACACTCTCATTTAAGCCGTCTGACTTGTACATAGCTCTCTATATTCTAGTCCGAGTATGCCCAATATGCAACAGTCTGGCAGAGCCAGTCTTAAATGCTTCATCGATAGTGCAACTGTAGCTCAAATCTGATATGTAAATCTCGTTTACTGAATCAAGTATTCAAACAAGTTGTTTGAGAGAATAATTGCGATAGAATGAAGTTGCTGTCGACCGTGAACTGTTGAATCTGGCTGTCTGTTTTCTGTTGCACAGTTTACTGTGATAGCTGTAAGCTTGATAGGGAGTGATTGGTTTATTGCATGAGCATTTTCCTCTCTTACATTCTTTGTGGTGCTGCCCACTAGAAAGAAACGATCTTTCGACTTGTCCCTTTGTGAACTGTCCAACAGGGATTCAGGTCCTTAGCTTCTCTCAGTCTATAAGATTTCTACAGATCTTCCATATCTCCACTTTTTCAGAACACATTGGTATATTCAATTAACTGATTTGCCTCTTTTTCTTTCGACTTTAATATTTATATCCTTCAGGAGATTTTCACTTTCGTTGCTGTAATCGTCCAGCTGACATTTTGCATTTGCTTCGCATATTTATTTGTACGCAATCTTTTTCCGCATGTTTACATAGCTGTATTTTAACCCTCCACATGACAATTCTGGTTGCCTGCCGATTTTATTAAAGTCAGCTAACTTTCTGTGTACTGCACCGCGAAAGATAATAGGCTTTTCGCAAAATTGTTTGGACATGTTTCTCTTGTTATCTTAAATATTTTACAACTGGTACTTGATAATCAAGTGTAAATCTTATGCGTACATGCTTCATTTCTGATCACATCCTAGCTGTTTTCGTGATTTGTCTTAGTTAGTCTGTATCAGTGTCAAAATCCCAAAACGCTTGATTGCGAGTAAAAGAGATTGTAGAAATCCTTCCATAACATGTTTAATAATTCATCTCGTAAGTGATCTTATTTACTTTCGTGCCATGTCAAAATATGTATGTGAAACCACTTTTGTCCTGTTGGTTGTACATACTAGTTCAACATTTTCCAGAAGTATACAATAATTTTGGATTTGGTTGAATCAGAAGTGAACCGAAAAGATGTTTGCCGTACTCAGACTCAGCGGATATATCACTTCATGTCTGAAACCTATGCAAGCACCCCCTTTGTCTACGTTATTGATTAGAAGTAAAAGTTAACCATGTACCTTCCAGCTAATTTCCACTGACTAGTTCTGAGGCTTTGGTCTATATTATATAGGAATTACATCGTGAATAATTAGCTAATTTACAATAACGTGTCAACCCACGAAAGTAATATGTACATACTCTATAGTGAAAAATCGAAACCAAAACCACCAGACTCACTTCCAAAAAACCATGCCTCTGATACAGTAGCCAACAAAATTAGAACAAACACCTTACGAGTGAATTGAATTTTTTTCATGGTTGAACTTCAGCCTACAATGGGAACGCTCTCGCACCGTGGTTATATATAGTAGTAACATGAGATATTTGGACCATCTCTCGCACAAAAGATTCATGTTAGCACTTGACCTCTGAATGAAATTTAAACTAATTGAGATCTCAAGAGATCAGTGAGATAATTATGAGGGTGCAGTTCTCAGTCGATCAGATCCACCTGAGTTGAGATTTTACTTCGCAAGACCTGCTCCAAAATAACTTTTCTCACACAAGCCCGTATTATAGGACCGAAAGAATACATTGTACGTTTGTGTTCTTAGTCGAAATTGAAAAAACTGTGCATATGATTGAAGCGAAACTGTACGATATTTGATTAACCGTATGAAATGATCAGTCAACACCAGTTTTCTTCAACATTTTATCGGTTTATTTATAAATCGCTAAAATTACTAATTTGCAATTATATCCAGGATTTATTCACTAATACGGATGTTAAGTCGTGAGCTAATGTATAGTCGCTGGTGAGTTTGTATAGCATACGAGAATGAAACGTTTACCGAGAAACACATGAAATATATTCCAAAAAATGTTAAGCCGTTCAGGCCGTTCAAATCAGCTGCCGGAACCGCGTTGCTTTCCAGCACGATCTTCCCGTTTATAAGCGAATCACACGGTTTACCATGAGTCAGTCAGCAAGGTTTTACATGCCCTGATTACCCAAACTGCTTTCGGCCTAATGTATTTCATAATGAAGAGACGTTTTCCTTCTGTGTAAAGCTTGGTTGACACACAGGAGTCCGAGGTGTTTTTATGTCAGTCTTGGTACCACGATGAATTATCACCAACGCGCTATTGTCTTAACATTCAACCTGATGAAAGCATGGTCTCAACAAGTGCAATCATGCTTACTGATGGGCCTGCTGAAAAACCCTAGACAAACCGACAATATATACGGTTAAATTTAGCTATGGTTAACTGACTACATACAGGTGGATATTATGTCTCTGACTCGACGTACGGGAAGTACGGAACCTTTCTGTTAGGGTGTTTTATGATGTTCCAAGACAATCACATATAACCGAGTAAGAGAGAGTTGGATTGACTGAAGGCCTGAGTAACAAAGGCTCTTAGAATCAGCAAGACCAGGGCGTTTGTCCTCTTACCCAAAGTTTTTTACTTAAGGATATTAGTACGTTGTACAGACTTGATTCAAATCAGTTGGCAAAATTCCTGCACCAAAGTTCATTCAAGATCATAAATTAAATTCGAAGTTATTGTACTATTGGTTCTGATTTACAGGCCGAATGTTGGGGTGCCTTTGCTGCTACAGATATTTTATCCACTTGTGACCTATATACCGTCAAACTCCACCTAATAAAATAACTCATCAAATTTCGTATATCCCGGTTTCCAAAAAATGCTTCCATAAAATTACCAGTAAGGTCCACCACCACTAAGTTTGTCTGTCGTAATTTGTTGGTGTACAAAGATTAACATATTAAAGCCTTTGAACGCCGCTCAAACTGCGCGATACTGACAGCAGCCTGTTACAGATCCTCCCTGGTGTCGCCGCCGGAGTCATTAACAGGCCCCGTCAATTTTCGGTATCAGTGTGTTTTAATTAACTAACCTACGTGACAACTTTGTCAGCATCCCAATTCATTCATCGACAATCCTACGACCGTAGTAGTCCCGGTTTAAATGCGGACCGTTAGCAACAGTTCTTGTTTTGTTTGTCAATACAATTACCAAAAAGATTCTAAAAGAGATATCAACTGGGTTCAGCTAATGTTTGTTCCCATCAAACCCTTCAAACTGAGTATTTCTCCCCACAGCGCTTTCTGAGGAGCTGAAGGTTCTGGAAGGTTTTTACTAAAACTTCATTGATAAACACAAGCTTCTTGACGCTTTGTTTCCGTACGCAATTGATTAGACTCGGATGCAATTAGACTTATTCCGTCTTTCGCGAATCTTTTAAAGTAACGAAGGTGGGAAATGTCTGTCCCAAACATCCTGTCAAGTTAAGTTATACTTAGTGAATAATACGCCTTACGCACACAGGAAAGTTACGCATTCAGCTTTTTACATGTATGAATCTTCCGACAACCAAAGACACTTAACCTAGTAAGCTCCGGTTCCAATATAATGGATATAATCTCCTTTAGGAACTCAGCGAAAAGACCGTAGACATTCACAATCGGAATCCATTATGAAATACCGGCGATCCAGACTTGTAATTATTTCACTTACAGCAAGACTGGGTTTTCGCAAAAATGAAGATAACTAAGTGAAAAAAGAGGATTGGATTTGTGCCATTCAATGCCGGGATCGAGTGAAGAATGTGGGACTAAATACCGTTCACTCCGAGTAATGAGAATGCTCTGTGTTAGACATGATGATGAAAATCAATTAACCATTTATATGGGAACATTACTGCAACGCAATATTTTTCTCAGTGAGCCAGCACAGTGTGTTACTGCTTGACAACTAGCCAGGGATAAAAGCTAGTGAGCCATTCATCTAGCAGGGAAGTACGTGTCTTCAACAAATTGAACCAGCAGGCTGGATGGAGTGGAGAGATAATGGAAGCCCCGGATGTGAGCAAAGAGTTTCATGGTTACTACGGAAACCCCCATGACCACATCATATTAGTTGAAGTAACCTCTATATTCTTAAAGGAAAGAAAGCAAGCAGGAAGAGCCATGTATCAGAGAGTTAACCCCCAGTTATCTTCATCCACGAGCAAAAACAGAACCAGTGCATTTCGAAGTGTGCGGGATCCTCACCAACTTGACAGTTCAGGTAGACTGTTCATCAACATATATGAAGATAATCGGACCAGGTATTGATGCTTAACAACACATTATCTGTATATCTGACCATAAAAGTGTAATCATGAATGCTTTCAGATACCTTGAAAATTAGAGGTAAGAAAGTGGAAAATGATCTCACTTTGTGTAACAACCGAGTCAGCGGTTTGTGGTAATGGGTTCTGACCACAAAATCGCTTATATCGGCCTCCATTTACGAAGTAATTGCGTGAAGTTCGGCTGTTAGGAGTTAAGTGCAAGATCCACCAAAGATTTTAAGCAGAGTCGCTCTAATAATTCTTTCAAACTTCTCGCTCTGGTCTAGAAAGCACAGACTAGTGGCCTCAATTTTTTGGGCGAATTCAAAATGAACTAGCTAAGGATGAGTTTTAGAGTTTGTGTGTAATCTGCGATAAGTGGATTTATTCGAATTTGTGATGTTCACCAGAGTTTCCCTCTTAACAAGAGTTAGTTTTCAATTCCGCGGACGCAAATCGGGTGAACATTAGCCATATTTTTGTGTTATTCAGCGTAATAAAATTTTGGCACATTTTTTCAAAAACTTTGATGGCATTTCGTCAGGTCTGTTTGTTTGGCTGGGTTTTAGTCGGGTAAGTTCATTAAAAAGAGTAGAGTTCCCAGATGAAAAGAACGAGTCAATAAAACGTTGTGGAAACTGAGAAGGGAATGTCTGTTGTCTTGTTGGTAGCACGTTCTAGCTCTCAGAGATCGACAACTGGTTCTCTGACAGAAACCTAGGCAGCATTCATATTCTCCATACGTTATTAGGACTTTGGGCAGGTTTTGCTACTGTAGTGGATTTAAACGCCGTAAGCGACTTAGGAATGAATTCGGAACAAAGAGATGATGAAACTTAAACAAACTGACTCACAGTAGTTCGTGAACATGCGTGATTTCAGAGCCACATTGCACTAAGTTACAGGCTTGATCCGTTTCAGTAATGCCGAAGGAACTTGAGTCCATGTAGAAGGCAATAGTCGAGGCAGACAAATCCAGAGCTGAACTGAAATGGGCAATATATTCCATTAGCCTTCAACTACCCGGGAATTATTTCACAGAGTAAAGGGAAAGGAGGAAGTCAGAACGGCTGGCGACCTTCATAAAGATGAATTTTTGATTCACACGTTGTAAACCCCAAATGTGTACGCAGAACTGAAAAAAGTAAAAAGCGTGAAACACAGCTGAAATTCCAAAATACAGAATGCTGTGTAAACGTTACATCGTCCACTCGTGTGCTGGTCCCCATGGAATTCAAACGATTTAATTCACGTCCGGTAGACCTTGATGTATATTTGACCATTGTGCAATTTTTATTACAGAATTCCTTAAATTTTTTCCTAAAATTAACTTCAGGCAACTGGAATAAAATCCTTCTCATGAATGAGGAGTTTTTCTCGACGGCAACGCGGTTGAACGCAAAATCTGATGTAGATAAGCAACCGTTCACATTAGGTGGGTTAATAGTCGTGAACTAATAAACCCAAATCGGACGAACATACCATTTCCATGTGTCAACTATGGGTGCCGACGTTTGAATCTGCCGTCTCTGCATCGAGTAAACATTTTGTACGAGTCTCCCGGTAAATCATGGAAGAACAGTTTATATCAGCGTAGTTTGACCCATGAATGGAGGACCGTTGTGAACAACAAACAACTGTGTGATATTGAGGTAAGTTGAAGAAAGATATGCATCCGAGAATGTCAAAAATATCACAATGTTGGATAGCCCGAATACTGTTGTATCACTGTACACTGGGGGTAAAACATCCGGTAGAGTTGATAAGAAGCCGGTAACAAATTTTCAATATCACTGTTAAAATTGGTAAATGATAGCATAAGATTAACTGCATCAATTTAAAAATTTGAATTCACATTGAACAATTAAGCAGGTTGTATATAAATGAGTAGCACTTTCTGCACAGCATCTTTGATAAATTACATGGATATTTTAATGCGATACCTGTTGAAATCTTACTGTTGTTTTTGTTTTCTATCCAAGGGCTCTACAATTGAGCTTCAATGAATTTAGTCGTTGCAGTTATCCGTTAAATGCTCTAGGGGTTCCATTCTCGTGTTTTCATAACTAGCTACATCGTCCCTATATACGATATGTTAACAAGGAATAAGATGACTTGGTGCTTCCCACAGACGAAACTGAAGATTCGTCGACATGCAGAATAACTTGACTAGCATGATTTTGATCTCATCCACTCTCTATCGTGCAACGAAAACCGCTCTTGTTCGACTGCTCTCCACAACCGTTCTCTGTCGGTAACTAAGGCTAAAGCTGGCATAAGTCGAGAAGGTGGACACTCTAATTATTTAAATTACCTAAGTACGGAATATCACTCTCGTAAGTAAATGAAATTAACTGCCGTTAGTCCAAGAAGAGCAGACAAGTACCAGTCCTGTATTTGCGTCTCATTTCCTATCGTTTCATTAATTATTTTATGTGCCTACTTCGCAGTGTGGCCAAGACTTTTTCGGCTGGCATTTTCATGGGCACGGCATCCCTGCAAAATTCAAGATTTTGTCGGCTTTCCAGATCTCAAAAGCAGAGCGTAGAACTACCTCGGGTGTTTTATTGATTTCAGTCAATTTGGGTTAAAACATTTTTGATCAAGTCTCGTAATTTCAGTAGTGCTGCCTCAAACACTTTTATCTGAAGCTCTTAAATGAAACCGAACGGTGTATTGAGGACACAGCAGTCTCGAGATCACAGTAGGAGACCGTGTAATTAGTTGATATTTCTCAAGGTAACGCTGACTGTAAGGCACACAGCACAACGATCCCAGTAACTCAGTAGAATGAAACTTCGCCCGTAACAAAATGTCTGTTACTTTTCACAGCTATCGAATTTCTTATATTCGCTGCCTGAAGGTAGTGAAGCGTTCCGAGGTTGACCTGGACACCAGCGCGCATCCACGGCAACTCCAGAAGCTTTCAGGTTCTAGTGTTGGCTGTAGTAAAATTCAGCAGACTAGTCGGCATTATTGTGTCACGTCTGTACTATGCGAGCCAGCTACTTGTTTTCATGACTCTTGGATATATCCCACTGATAATCCCACAAGAACATTCGTCTAGATAAGTGTTCACTAGATCATTGGATCTTAGCCCCAATGTCATATACAATTGTTAATCGTCTTCCTAAATCGACAAGATTCGCGCTCTTGTAGCCCTATTCTTGACATATTCCAACTAAGCTGAAATAATTATTCACTTTGCTGTTCATCGCTGAAATCAAATGTTTATCATAGATGCATGTCAGCAGCCCTAAGTGTCAGTTAGAATTCAAGCTACAATTGAACCCTGAACTGAGAAAACAGCATACATTGTGTCATGATGCAAACAAAACAGGGTCATCAGACGCTTGTACGCGAATGTTGTTAAGTGTTCAGATACTTTAATTCCATCATCATGCCAAACGTGAGACGAATGGACAAACCAAACGGTCAATGCGATACTCTTATGAGACCGTGGACTAGAGTTCGACTCTAAGTCTTGACAAAAACGTGAGCTGCTGGCACACCCTACCATTATTTGTCTCAAGTTTATTGCTACTTTCAATAAGTTTACTCCGTTCTGTTGTTGGTGCATTTCACTTCCAGAGCTGTTCGACAGAAAAGCTTACTAATGGGTCCTTAATGCAACTATTTCAGAATATTCTGCTTTTTCCTAGGATTCGTCTCATAACAAAATTTGTTTCGTCCATTCGAGGAAACGAATCACGTTGCTAACCTAGAAAACTCGCTTAGGTTGTTATTACACACACAAACGCTGGAAATGTCCCAGTACTGCTTTCTGAACCATATAAGTTCGAGCTGTTCAGGCTGTGAAGCTGCATTGAGTAGATGGTAAGTTTAAAGTCAAACTACATACACATGTAAATGCGAAAGGCGACCACCGAGTGATGAGATTTTACGAGTATACAGTATTTTATGGTCCGTTGTTTGTGACTGAGAACAGTAAAAGAAATGTTAGCACCCCGCAATCTACGTATGTGTATCCCTTCATTATTGGCGAATTTTTCATGGAAACACATCGCTTTACAGTTCGCTGATATACATTAGGTTGCTTGGATAAAATCCTTTTTCAATATCGTAAACTCTGAAATCCCGTTCAGGGAAACTAGCTTACACGGTGTTCCTTAGAAGGGACCGAAAAGGCAGTTCGCATTTTCCGGCATACGGCAATATGCAATTTCTTACTCTTGTGATCTAGCTCCCACGACCAGTCATTTATCGAGTTGATCTACTAGAGCAATGTGCTGATATCTTCTCCGCGAAATCTTCCACCTAACAAAAGTGGTTGTGATCCCCACGTCGTTCAGATGTGTTGCAGCTGTGAATATGTAATACACAGAATTAGGGACTTCGAGTTGTTTTAGAAATCGTACTCAAGTTGAAATCTCTCTCGCAAACAATAAGAAAACGTCACACTGGTTGCACTAAGCAGTTCTTTTACATGAGACAAGAATACGAACTTATAGAGGTGTGGCGGTATTTAAAAAATCACACTCTATCACTGGCTGATCGTATTATCACTTACGAAATCACAAACTGTAGGTTAGTTCGTACAGTACCACACAAAAAACTTAACAAATAACAGGAGGCCTAAAATTAAGACTGCATGTTCAATCCTTACATGGTATCTTTAACGTGACGTTTGGATTGGTCCCTTGTTCTTCTATTGTGTAGAGGTTTAGATAAGTGGTGAATCGAGTGGACTTGTATAACAGAATATCCACCAAGTGAACGGTCACTCTATAACCAAACGTTACTGCTTCAGCAGTTATTAATTTGGCTCTTTCCAAACAGTGAAACAGAAAACTCTGATACAGTATTTCTTACTGGGGCTTCGCAATGTCATTTAAGGTATCACTGAAAGGGGTATGAAAGTACGTACAAACAAAAAGATTGCTGAGATTCTACTGTACGTTTGACACTTGCGGAAATTCTGACCCTAAACAGAAAAGCTTACTTCTCTCTGAGTTATTTAATTCATTGCTAGTGAATAATTTGGCAGATCTGATAGATCAAATGAGACCTATTTTTGAAAAATCAGGGCTTTGACTAGATCCGAACCGGCGACAAAAACACCAATGCTAAACGCGGCAAGTGCTCTATACTCTGAGCTACGAAACCAAGCCAAGAGATCAAAAAGTTCGCAATTGAATTCTAATACAATGCTGTTGCTGTTCCTGTAGCCGGTTCGAATTCAACCGAAGCTCTGATTTTTCCCATTTGGGTCCCATCTAAATCACCACACCTGCCAAACTACTCGTTAGCACTATAGTTTCTGTGCTCAGCACTGGCGCTGGTGTATTCCACCATGAGCCGTTCGAGAAATCCTGTCGGGGCAATTGATCCTTGGGTCATTTGGTGTACTCCATTTGAGACAATGGGACTGATGGGTAACGGGGTCCAAATTTAAAATTTCCGAGCCCCCTGTATGGATCAGCTGGTAGAGCACTTGATGCGTTTGAGAATGTTGTTTCTGTCTCTGATTCGGATCTAGCATAAGCCCGAATTTTTCACAGTTACTTCTCTTGTAAGTCATAGAATCTGCCATACTTTCTGACACTGCAGAAACATATGGAACAGTCAGCTTCAATCGAAACAGCATCGAAACTAATTGACTGATTTCAACATCAAGACCGGGAAAGCAAATGGGTTTTCCGGATTCCTGATAAGGTCTGTCTTCAGCCTTAAATTTGCGTTCCACATTGCTGTGGAAAGTCTACTATCGGCAAAATCTGGAAAACTGAACGAAATTCGAGGAATTATCTCATGACGTAATTGCCGATTTGGACGTCGCGTTTGAGGAGTCTGTCAAGTTTTGGTCTCTGGTTACACACTATGTCCAAGCCTGTCGTGTTTCTTTTACACAAAGACTACATGTCACTTGTTTACATCAACACAATTACTCGTCCTCGTGCGACTAACGTTCTGATTCCATATGACCGTTTTGCTCTTGGTCTAACCGTAAAAACCTCCACTTTCCAGCAGACTAGGATAAGCAAATTCGCTAAAAGTGCTCGATTTTCGAAGGGAAAAACCCCTTCCTACTTACGTCGGATTTAGTGCGATAAAAGTTATTGTGAACATTTACTGTGAGTCACTGTTTTTCCACTACTTGTTTTTCAACATTAAACTTGAACACTGTCAACTTTTTCGGGGAATATCTGGCGACGAGCTGACTTTGCTTGTGGCCTTGGCACTTGTGGATAATACAAGAGTTGCAGCTCCCACCGATGTACACCTTAGCCTGAAGCGTTGTCACACCGAATTCATCTATCACTACATTTCGCGGAACAAAACAAATATCGTTCCTCGAGAAAAGTACGTTGTCTGATAATATCCCAATCCCTTACATCTTTAGCACACGTTATGATTATCGTCCGTCTCCCCAAAACTCAGTTATAACGCCTCAAGAGTTACCTTCAGAATGGCGCTCCAAAATTCATTCTGATCAATAACCTCATTGATTTTGATGACGGTGACGGTCATAATGTTTCTAGTCAGCATTTGCTAGTGTTTTAACCAACCCTTCCAAACTTCAAACATGGACGGTGAGGGTAATCTCAAGCTATTTCTAGACTGCTCACGGCACCCTCTATGAACTAGTCTATCCGTGAGCGAAATTTGCATCAAGTCATTCCCAGCCAGAGAAAGACGTTTGAAAATGCCTATGCGGTAACACAACTTATTTGAGATTGGCTCTTCTAAGACACGTAAGCAGCCTTCGAGCAGACGCATTGTCTCTTGATAACGAACGTTTCCATCGAAACTGGGAACCAGAACCTCAACGCCGACGAACCATTCCAGCTTCATAGCGCCTCTCTTCAGGTACAAATGTAAATTACCTTGCCTTTCAGTTACCCCTGTCAGTGCCGACTTAGATTACTTCAGCCACGACTTCAAACTCTTCCAACAAACTTTAGACGCGCGCACAGTCGAATGGACATAGACCAGAATTAAATCTAAGGCTGTATTCCGATGAGTTTATAACAGATGAACGAATGGACTGGACTGTCCTATATGTAAACAAGAACAATTGGACTGATATGTAACCAGAAAATTGTGAGGCGATGGGTTGAACTAACCGCCTGTCATAAGTTTTCCCTATTTGGTTAACCGATGCATTTATCAAAGCCAACTAGTGGACAGTCGTGCATAAGTGATCAACGATGGAGGCTCCGTTTGTGCAAGTTCTGGTTATCTGGTTGCATTTTTGAAGATTGCATTCACTCCCTTTTGATTTAAATAAGTTGTTTTCAACAAGAGGCATAAGGCTTTTCAAACAATGCTGTTATTGGAGGGCTGTGGGCCACTGCTTTGGAAACAGATGTCATCATTTGAGTCATAACATTGTAATAGCATGTTGCTGATTGAATTTAAACAGCAATCTGCGATTTTCTCTAGTTGTACTGTGTGTGGCGTTTCCTTATCGTGGAAGAAAATTGGTACAAAATTTGTCCAGCCAGTTGAGTGAACTTGGGTACGAATAGCTCACTACAGTCATTACCGTCCTCGTGAAATTTTCCGCTATCTCGGTAAGAATGCTGGGAGCACATGGCAAGGCACCATTTTTGAATACTGTCGGTCCAACACTTGATCTCTATTGAACATAACTGGGAACCATTATCCGTAATCGAAATTGTACTTAGAGCACTTTTGCTGTGTTTGACTCATAAACGTACCAGTACTAGACGTTGGTGAAAAGAATTCAGGCAGCTTTGAAAATGAATCAATTAGATGAGAGCATAATATTAGACTGTTAGTGGGTTCGCATCAGTCAGCAAGGACACGTTAACCTGACAGTTAACTTTCGTGCCACGGACTGCAACTAACTGACTGTACATTATTTTTGTGTAAACAAGTTTTACAATTCACAACATCTTGGATGATCTCGTGGTGCATTTTAGGCCGCCAACAGAACTGACGTGCAAGCGACCTCACCATTTCCAGTCACATGTGCCAATGACGCATTTCGTCTAATACCAACTGTGTCAAAGTGAAGGAAATGATGATCTTCTTGACGTGACGCACAGCCTCATTTATTGTATGCACAGTTCTTCCCAATTATGAAGTATTTCATGTCTTTGTTTGCTTATTAATGTTCTCAGGGGCCTTGATGACAAAACTGTGATACCCGCGCTTTTGTCTTACCACTTCAGCCCAAGAAATAGCAATAGCCTGTGACAACAATTTTCGATGGGAAAGAACTGTAATATCCTGTTGAAATCGTGAGTTGTGTGAGCCCGGCTCCATCGTTCAACTATGAACGCTCTAGAGTGAGCACTTAGCTCACGTGTATCAGACGGTCATTTCAGCGCATGACAATCAGAAGTGCTAATGAACTACAAACCAAAAAAGATGCTTACTTAGTTGTTCCAATACATATACTTGATCTGATGGCCTATCTATGCGTTCATTTATATATTTTTTGGACGTACTTCAAAAGTGTGAAGGTGTGTATAATAGAAGGACGTTTGCGCGTCAAAATAGGTCTAATCCAGACATTAGGTGCGTCGGCATCCAAGGCAGTTTCCATGGTAGACGAGAATGATTTTGGGATCGGCCGGTGAGATGCTTGCGTATTCAGCACCCAAAGGAAAGATTCATTCCAATATTTTGGCGGACTTTAAGACAAACGCTTATTCAACCTGAGTGTGGATGTTAGGAACGAAGAACGGGGAATACTGCAAACTGCGCATGATCAATCTCAACTGGACATGTTTTTGAAGATCGCACGTTAACTAATGGCATGTGGACGATGTCCAGCATTGCGGAATATTGAGCCTAGAGACAGCAGTTCAAGAAAAGAAAATAAGCCCACCTGAGGTTTCAGTCGCGGAATCGTTTCATGAAGGAATGAAACCTCTCACTGTGTGCTTTGACAGTCTTTACGAGCAGGATGACATCAAGTTGGCGAATTCTAAATTTCTCCAAACTGCTTGTTATTCCATCTGCCGTTGTTTGGAATCTATCGGGTGCTACATGTAAGGAAGGTGGTTGGAAATTAAATTTAAATAGACCCCGAAATTTGCTTGTGGTGGTTAGTGGTTGAAATGACCCAAGCATTGGAATGTGGGTGTCTACACATTAATCAAGTCAATCTTTGGAAAGCATTATAGCCGTTCAGTTATTTCGTGAAATCTGTCGGCTCGGTTGTTGTTGCTGCACGTCGTTTTGGTCCAGAATTGATGACTCCATAACAACAGTAAATTCAAGGTACTATACCACCGGGTTCTGTTATCAAAGTGATGGACGTAGACTGTGTTGACTACTGCACTGAACAGGTTGCATCTTATCGCTTCGGCTTGTCAAGTTTGCTCATAACGGATTCGCGTTTCCAGCACAGTGAACTTGTCCCTTCATCAAGACTTAATGGGTCTTGGGCTCATGCTAGTTCGTATTGTTTCTTTTCACATAACTATTACTGGAACCCTTGCTTCTCCCGAACGCTGTCCCCCGATGTTTCTATGTTGCTTAAATTTAGTTTCCGATTGTAATAGACACTCAGAGTAAAAATGGCTGACATGAATGTTACAATATTACTACAATCTCGGGTAACTGTGTAATAATCAGTAATCACAGTCAATCTGCTTGAGATTAGTTATATAATTTTGGTTTGCTGAGAGCAGCACGATAGAAGGGAATTCTCCACTTTCTCAACAATTTTGGTGATCCTGATGTCTTTCTGAAATGGCTTCGAAGTTCACGAAGAAGCTGTGGTCTTAAGCACACATCTATTTTCGTCGTATTTTACCCACCATAAGGTAGCTGACCAACGGCATTACAACAAAACAGTCACAACATAATCAATAACCATATTGGCATGCGTTTTGACCGAAACAAGTACACTCGCCTGCGGTCGTCGTGTAAAGTCCAAAGGGTTGCTGGTTGTAGTCAAAACAGCACTATTATTCGCAAAGTGGCTGTCTCGGTTGGCTCAGACCTAAACAGTCAAAAAGTCCATAATCGATATTTTATGTAGCCTTGGCTGGATGCTTCTGGGTCTGCTTGAATTATTCTGGCATAAAGTAAATTAGAACTTTACTTGTTTGGTACGTTTGATCTATTGATCGCTGTCTGTGTGTAAAGATAACAACATAATCTTACTAGGTATGTTGCACAAAATATATCTAGAGGTTAGGGACAAACCTCAATAAGGGGAGGCATTAATCGCCAGGAACTAGATCTTACGGGTCGTTTAACTAATGCGACAAAATATTCCTTGCTGTCTTAAATACTTGAGACAAAACGGGAAGCTTTTAATCTAACAGGCACAGCTTCATGTCGTTGCAGTAATTACGAAACAAATGAATTTGGCTACTGATATTGAATTAAATAGTATGGTGGCAAAAATATAGGCCTATGAACTCGTGATAATGTAGATTTTACAGTGTTTACGACAAGACTCAGTGAGGTTTAACGACTTACCTTCATTACTGAACTTATCTTAGGTGATTGTTGGACAAACATCGTGACGGAACCTCTGTAGCCTCTAACAGCCAATCTCCGGTAAAGCGAATTCAACCTGGGAATATACCGAGGCTTCCAACATCATGAACCAAGCGTCCGGTTAACACTTCAAGTTCAGTAGGGAACAAGTACTATTCACGTTTGTTTAATGTCATGTGGCACAGTTACACCATGAATACTGTAAGATAGGGTCAATGTTGCCATCAAAACTGTCTTGTTTGAAAGCCGAGGATGGATCCTCAGCTTTTTCTCAGCGAATCTGCAACACACCCTGGAAGAAAAGACCCATATTTTACAAACCCAAAATTATGGCTGATTTAACAATCCATACATCGTTTAACCTTCTTGGTAGACACCATGTAAGCGTGTGCCCTCATATCCACAGCAACTTTTTAACACATGTTAGGCAGTTTAATCACTCTTTCCAATAGCATTATCACAATTTAGAGTTGAATTGAAGTAGCTTCTAGCTCGCAAGTCACTTGTCCAAACTGACATCTTATGTTGTTCTGAAAATCAGCGGTCATCATCGTTCCTTGTCAAACGTCCATTTACTGAAAGCCAGAAGGAAATATACAAGCCTCAAAAATGGCTTCAGGCTAAACTCGGCAAAATATCGGCAGTGGTCTCCAAATTCGCTGACCTGGGTAACAGGCCTCTGGCTCATCAAGAAGAAGCAGTATGGCTTCCATGAAAGATAATCGTGCGTCACAAACCTGACTTGGTCGTGACACTTGAATGATGACTGCTGCCAGGCGATGTGTTGGGCTTTAATAGAGTACGCACTATCGTTTTTGTAGTTCGCATTATCCATTGAGGTGTGGAGGAAGGGCTTACCAAAGTTGTTACGTATTTCATGTTGGATACGACATGTTGAAGAGAATTCCTCTTAATGCGTACATGAGAAGTCTCAAAATTCAACTAGGGGACATGTAGGGATGAATGATTTGGAGGTTTGGTGGTAAGCTAATCACAGTGGTTCGGCTGGCGGAAGAACTACCTGTCAGTATCGGACGAGGTCATTCCGATCCCCACAGTATTTGTAGGTGTTTTTGTGCATCCCAATTCTTCTAAAACTTCAAATAGAATTCATCATCCCATCCACTCAAGCAGCTGTTCAATTATAGCCTGGATTGACGTTAACCCCTGTGACTTGACAATTGTCTAGCTGAACGTTGGTTCAACGCCAAACTAATCAGAGGGTTAACAGACTAATTTCCACCATAAACAACATTCACCAAAGAATCTTTACTTGACGTCCCTAATCTACTCACAGCATCATTTAACTGTTCAATACTGTCAACTCATCGCTCTAGCTGCATGCTGGAGTCACAGCCCTCGGACGAGTATCATCGTCTGGAAAACTTAAAATGCTTACAGAACCATTTTAGCTGTCCAACCGAGTGGTCCACAAGACATAAATCAACATTCCGCATCAACAACAGTATAATTGTGCACATTCACAACAAAACTTCTGCCGACTGCTATCTTGATGAAACCACACAACTCCCATCCGTATACATAAAAGACACCTAGAGACACAAATAACAAGCAATTTGAGTTTGCCTATAAATTGTGTAGCCGCAGGTATCTCCTGTTGATGTTGCTGATTAGCAGTCCACTGACATTTTCCTCCACTTCAACTTGCATACAGGTATCGATTAAATTGAGTTTGGTAAAACATTTGTTACCGTTAAAGTTTGTAGATAATTCCATAAACACTGGGAGAATATACTGGTGGTTCTCCACCGCGGCTTACTTCACCAATTCGCCGCCATCATCCATTAACGTTTATAGAATCAATTAACATTCTGCATGCTTGACTATGGTGATCTAGCCTCTCCTTCTTAGTAACTCACATATTCTCATTAAAATGTCTAAGAACCACGGGTCTTCTCTCACTTCCATCCATGTCGAATGAGTCAGGTAGGATAAGATTGAACCCGTTCATCTTGTAATAATGCAGTTACAGACAACATTAGCGTGTCTCTATACTTTGTGTAAGGCTATCTAGCTTAAAATTTACCTTTAACTAAAAAGAATTATTTACTACTTCAAACTTTTATTGAAATTCTGTGTTTCTGCATTTCAGGTCACAATTAATCTTACAATTTTCACTTACACTTCATGTTAAATTTTCGTGTGCACTTGCTAAAACTTCAACCAGCCAATGTGAATGAAACCAATTAGTTCTCAGCCATAGGCCTGTTCACCTTAAACAGGTTTATCGCAGCATTACATGGACGATGTTTCAAGAAACTTTGCATCTCAGCACAGACGCGGGTGACCAGAATATAGCACTGAATAAAACAGTGACCTGAAAAGAGTTTCTCAAAAAACAATTAGGATAGACGCTCACCCAAGCATTAGAAATGTAAGGCTTTAGAAAAGCACTGCTGTTATTCCATTCAAGGTGAGGACGTCAGCGGCTACTTGTGAGATTTTGGACGAGGTAAACCTCAAGATCTTCTCGAGAAAAGGGAGCGATGTTGCATAAAATATTGAAGAATTTTGACGTATCGCCTCTTGAGAGAACGCGTAATTGTGTCTAGAATGAGATTCAGGGCTTCCCACTTGTTTATATCGGGTAAACTTTACGAAAACCGGAAACTGAAGTAAATGAACTATGAAGGAACATTAAAGAGGTATTCCGGAATCGATTAAAGTACCATACCATGATCGGAAATTCCGAAGTCACCAGTCACGCGTTAGACATAGGCTATGAAAGTGATCTGGACGATGTCGAGTTAACTAGGCAGGGGATTATAACTATGAGAGTGCGTCTATGTGTAGAGTCCATTGGAATTGCGGGGGCCAAATGCACCGTAGATAGAGTCGACGGGGCTGACTTTTCGGGTTTATGATGGCCGGTCTTGGATCTGCTGAAATGACTTGCAGTGAGGAGTGAATGCAACGACGATCTTGATGCAGCGGTATTATGATTTCTTTGTTTCATTACCTCAAAAGCAATTGACCCCTTGGTCAATCTGTCTGACTGGCTATATCGGTTTTACTTCTGTCTCGTTGTTCGTGTATCCAGGATTCTCTGTAATTCACACTTCGAACCTAGCATTGAGCTTTGTCTATGTACACTTGACCTGTGGGCTGTTATGTTCTGCTTTGCATGGTTGCTCACATCTAGTCTGTGTTGATTGGCACATCCTTCGTGACTAGTTCATCTGGTCTGAATACACCTATGTGTCACCCTCGAAACCTTTCCGGTTGGCCGAATTTTTAACAGGTTGCATGTTCTCCGCCACTTACGGATACTCAGTTTGAGATGCAATCATCAGCATGCTACATGCTCCTTTATTTACTGTGGTGCACCATGTGCATTCTCCTCTTATGATGAACCATGGTTTGTGTGCACAGACTCCCAGATGTTTGCATAATTTTGATTCCGAATTTTGGGAACGCAGCTCTTATATTATCCGCTCGTTACACTTTTACAATGCTTCAAATCTTTGGGAGGTGGACAGGCACAAAAATGACTCGCTGTTTTACTGCAGGCGACGAAGGTCAACGCTTTTGACATCACGCTCAACTGTTGCTCTGCTGATCCATGAGAGAAATGAAAATAAACCACGTCGTCAAATTAAAGCACTCCAACGGAGAACAGAATGTTGTTTTGCAGATATGTAAATGTTTTTCTGAAGTATCAACTTCAGGATACGGATCTAGTTTTTTGAAACTTAAGATTTCACTATATGAGCTGACGATCACTAGTGAAACTTTGCACCTCAATCAGTTACTTCGAAGTTCTCTTCATTATCTGACGTTCTTCATTTTCAGACATCTTCAGTTCTACTTTGTGATAAGTACCTCTGTAGAACTAGTTATTTAAAGGGATATACATGGATCAGTCTAACTCATAACAGTTTGATACATGGAATACCATAGGATTTTATGTATAGTAGTCTTTAGATGTTCCCATATTACTATTACCGCTATTCCCAGGCTATAGGTATAAACAGCATATGGAGTTGTTGAGTCATTGCTACCTTAGCTACGCATGGAGAACTAATCTGGGTATATCGTGGTGCAAATCGTCTATTAGCCAATTAGGAAAGTACTGTTCACTTCAGGCCAACACTTATAAAAAGTTGTTTGTACACATAGCCTTGCGGAGAACAGATAAATCGCTCATCTTAATGCAAACCTTCGAAAAAACATGAGTACTTTTCAACTATTAAGAATAAATAGGTGCTTAGTAGACAAACAGAACAAGATGTTAAACATACCATGTGCATGCTACATACCTTTTTACCACTTGTGGTCA
This sequence comes from Paragonimus heterotremus, assembly GCA_013368495.1. Taxonomy (NCBI): domain Eukaryota; kingdom Metazoa; phylum Platyhelminthes; class Trematoda; order Plagiorchiida; family Troglotrematidae; genus Paragonimus; species Paragonimus heterotremus. The sequence goes on from LUCH01003995.1 coordinate 22,134, forward strand.
ATTTCCCTGAAAAATACCAACTGACTCACTCCAGTACAATAGGCCTCAATTTAGAATGATAGTACGCAACATTCCATAAAGTTATCGAATCTACGATCAGCAAATGCCAAATATCGACCGGATAGATTAAGCTATGCTGATAAATTAGGCTATTCACTCAACTGGAAAAGGTTACACTAGATTAACTCAGATGTTTATTCGTCTAGCTGCGCAGCATCCTCTTGATAGCAATTAAACATAACCCGTATATTGTTCAAAAAACCATGACGGAAAACAATGTCACTAATGATGGCGGTCACAATAACCATCGGTTCACTACGTTTACTAGATGTCTGCAAATGCCCACTTGCTGAATCCAGCTAGCCAGAGGAAAATCACTAGTTCGTTCAAATTTAGTAATCGATGGAACGACAATTAAACTGTTTCAGGAGTGTAGTAGACGGTCACAGCTATATGCTTCTTCATCGCAACCTGGTATTTTCAGGCCTTCTTTTGTCAGTAAACACAAGACAAAGTTCTTAGTTACCTTTTTCCATCCATACTCACTACTTACGATCAGTAATCATCTTCCACCAATGAGAACCTTTTAGTGGCCATGTCACACTGATTCTAGCCAGTGTCTGCTATGCAGCTCTCTTAACAAACGATGGACCATAAGCAACTTAAGTAATTTTGTTTGCGGACTGACTAATTTGACGGATATGTTATTCGTGTCCTAATGAGGAGCTAATATGCAAAAACCAATATTCCTTCTCGCCCTATTATCCAGTCTGGCTCTATACCGTACAGGTAACAGACGATTGGACATTCGATTAGCTCGAGCGACCTGACAAATAGCGTCGAATTGGAAAGTAAGCTCAGGTGTTCGACTTTCTGTCTGGTGGATAGTCGCTAGTCAGAAATTGGTTGCAGCTTCTGAACAACAAAATAGCAGACAAAATATGACAAGATTTCATCCCACTATGAATTTAAGCTTAAAAATGTTGATCACGAGCTGTAATAAATTCGAAGAGTTGCACATCTTTGAGGTATTCTGTAGATTAAAGGTTCTTCTGTTGTGCGCTAGTTTTTGTAATATTATCCTCGGTCGATATCGTTGTAGCGGTCGTGAAATGAAGGCGCTAAGATATGAATTTATGACGCATTTTCACACGATACGGTGAAGTCATCATGATTGTCAGAAGTTCAGCATTTGGTACTGTGATTCTTTTCACTTTTGTAAGTGTACAAATTCGGCCCACGTCTTTTGTTGATGACGATTGGTATTAGGAGATATTTTAGTGTTACGCTCTTATCTAATTTCCCAATCCTTAGATTTATCACGCTTCATCAACTTATCGAACATATATTTACCTTTTCTTCAACTATGACAACCACAAATTTCAAAAATGTGTTTATTCTGTTTCGTTTGTTCCCACACAGAGTATTCGGAAAACTTGCACCTCCTGAATGTGAATAAATAGGAACTGAATGTGAATTATCTTCATTTACATGATTATTCATCAAGGTGAGTGTTAGTCCACAAAGATTACAATCTATGCTAAACGTTTTTTTAATCAAACCGAGCATTTCAGCTGATCTCACTACCAACCGATACGTTCATTATCTAAGCATGATATTCAAGACCACTGTCGTCAATATTTTGATATATCAAAAGGTATTTCAGAAACTGAAACTTCTAACGTGAATTAGTAGTTGTCGAAAAGAACTAACAGACAAAGCTAAACTGCGGTGCGGATTATACTCTCAAATTTATCTAGTACTTTTTCGACACCAATTACGTATATGAAAATCTGACATTTATTTTCAGAAAACATTGCGATAAGCAAAACTAAATGATCCCAACAACATAATGTTTTATTATTAAACAACTCACATATGGGCAGTAACATGAGACTGTTTTTATCCAGAGACTGTAATGAATGGCAAATAAAATAATGGTTTTAAACACAGCGTAGCAAGAATGTTTTAAAGGATAGGAGTTGAACTGTTGTGTTAACATTTTTCACGTACACCAGAGATAAAGTTAGAGTATGTTGGATGATAAATCTCACTTTTACGAATTATCTTTCCTGAAGGGGTTTTTCCTCGAGACTAACAAACATGAACGAATCAATTTATTTCACATTACTTCTTTATCAGAAGAACCAAAACGTTTCTTCAATTGCGGGACCACAACTTTCCGAATGATCAGCTTGACCAATTTCGCGAATACTACGAATAAAATGTTTCAACATGATGAATGAGATTAGTGGTGAGAAAAAAATTTAAAAAATAATTTCTCTGGTGAACTACGCGTATCTCAAGTGATCATGTCAGTGAATGTAACGTGCAGGAAAATGAACTGATCTTAATACAAAACTTTGGATTAGTGGCGATTTTGGCGTGTTCACATCAGGCTGCCAAACAACACAATTCAAAGAAATATGCTAGATTCATTATGAGCTTTTGTATTCTGACATACAAACACCATACTTGCTTTCAGTGGAACCAGCGTTCATATGAACTGGCTGTCTAATTACTTCTAATCTCTAAGTGTTATTAAGTCAACTAACATGTCAATTCTTAATAACAAAGTGGTCACAGTGCAACGCGATTTTTACTGACGAACCTGTTGTAAGTAAACGCAATCTTGCACGCATTATATATATCTCACAAAAAGCCCATTGACTGAAGCATAAAAACTCACTGCTGAAAAGCCCCGCCTCAGCCACTGTGACAAACATTAAAACAATGAGCATCACAAAAGTTGCCGAACGAAGATTCATATTTACACCTAGAAGAATAAAAAGCAAAGTTGTTTGAGTTTATATATCACAAAAGCTTAACCCTTTTGTGCAAATATGGCTCACCTATATCTTACTATATTACAAGAAAACTTGATTCGTACACTTGAATATTGAGTGTTGTTTCAGTTGTATCTGACCTTTAAACCTAGTACACTTACCAGCCCGTTCACAACCCGTAGTTGCTCTTCAGAGTTGAGAGGTGTGATGATTTCAATCATCATAATTCATATTGGTGTGCAATTTTCCGTTACTGAAGATATGGCCTGAAGTAGATTTGTTCTAGTTTTGCCGACTAATTAAGAGTGAAAAAGATGGGCTTATATTTGCGTTGAAAGAAAAAAATGACATCACACCCGTGTAACGATGCCCGACATTCAATGAAGTTGCACAATATGTTTCTAGAAATGCAAGGTTTACTGCAGCTGTTTCGGAGAAATATTGTTATTGTCAGTTTTGCCGTTAATACTTTTCCAAGCAAACTCACTGTTTGCAGTTATATACATCCTCTCTCACGCTTAATCCTGAGCATATCTGATTTATCAATCATCACTGACTTGTAAACTGCTACCAGTGTTTTTTAGGATATGTCATCTGATACTGGTTACTCACTTGAAGCAGTAAATTGTGTGTAGATGGCACTTCTGCCATATTTGCATTGTACTAACAGCAATTACATACAGAACATCACTTTGCCTACAAAATTGATATACCCAGTTTACGCCAAAGGCGTAGAGGTTGTTTTACACTCTTGTTGAGCGAATAAACAATGCGATGATTGAGGTCGGCGTGATAGGATGAGTTGTTTGAGAATGCGTATCTGATGTAGATGAATTGCTGTACAACTTCTGAACTGCTTCCACTTTAAACACTTTGCTAACGTTGTTTCTCCCCTACAAACCAGTGGTCAGTTTGAAACCTGCACATGCAAGACAAATCTTGTCGACCAAGCGTTGGAAAGTTTCCAAAGCGACCGCTAGTTGAATAGCACCACCTGTGACCAGAAGTACGCTTGTCGGAATGCATTAAAACGTCTGGTTGCGGTCGCATATTAGTGAACAATCTACTATTTTTCCTTAGAAAAAGCAAATTCTGTCATCTCAGATGAACGATGACTGAGGTAGCAGCAGTGAGGAAGAACCGATCAGAAGTGTCAATACATATACGTAACACTATTTCAATTTATTAGCAACTAACAGAAGTTCTGATACTGTGTCAATGAACTAGATGGTGCCAATTATTTTTCCGTAGAACGATGCGATCAATTTAACACCCTCAGACGGATAAGACACTGAGATTTTTTCTGATCATAAATTCACAGGCTTCCTGCATAAATGAAGACGATTTCTAGTGGGACCTTTTGATCACTACATTGTTCTTACAACTAAAAAAGGGAGACTGTCGTGTCCGCTGTTTATCTTCCAGCTTGAATGGGCATTTTGAGACCGTGTAAACCCTATAAGGAAGTGAGTTTAGTCCGGTAAAAATCACGCACACAAGCGCATTTTCAGTCCCACTCAGCAAGAAGATTGATCTAGAGCTGGTAAAGTCGATTGAACGTTCATTTTCGTTTCAAAGTGTAGTTATGTTAGAGTAATGAAAAACATGACAAAAGTTATCTTCTAATGAACCCAGACAGAGATACTGTCAAACACCGCAAATCGTAGCGAAGGTCTTAGCAACTGTGAATATTGTAGATGATACACGCCATTATTTGGCAAGTTGCCGTCAGCAACCCAGTCATTGATCATAATGATAACATCATTCATGTGTAGACTACCCAGGTCCTCCACTTTTGGAAGACTGTTGACATCTACGGATGCAGTTAAAAAGACGCCACTTCTCGATATTGTACCTTTTGATTGTACCAACTCTGTTACCCCATCCGCTTTCTTCAATTGTTATTGAATGCACCAGCACTCGACTAGAATGATGCTTCTTTAATGGGCATGGAATAAACTATCCTTCTCGTATTTTCACATAAGCCAAGAATTTCAATATAGTCAGCGTCGACCTAGATGTTTTGACAGAGTTTTGTTCATTGAACGCTAGCGTAACGTCTTGCAGTTTGCCAAGCAAAACTGTCTGCCTTACTGAGCACTGTACTAAGAAGCTATTTAGTAGTTCAACATGTCTATTCCTTCAGTTCTGATGACTGGCTGTGACTTCCTGCTATCAGAGAGTTTGTCCTTATCTGTTGCCAAAAGCATTTATGGACACGCAGTTAACTGTACTGAGAATAAAAAATAATTCTTATTCCACATCATTTGGAAAGGAATTCCACAGACGTGCCTGAGAAACTCAAAGAACTAAGCCCACGCTACCGAACATACAATTTTGGTGGTACTGATTTTTATTTATCAGTTTACCTTTAACGAATATATGCGCTTGGGTGTTAGATAAAATTGTTGCTAGCCAAGAATTGTATGCACCTATAATCAGATCTGTGATAAGTGTATGCGATGTTGATTTCTGGCTTTCCATACATTCTAGTGAAGAGTAACTATTATGAGATCTAGAAAACATTCAAAACATTTCGTGTAATTGATTGGTAAGGAGAAAGGCGTTTGAGATGCTCAGGTTATGGTGCTAACGGAGTTAACGAAATTGCTGCATGGATTGTTTCACCTTCCAGCTGTCAAAGTGATTAATGTCTTTGAACATAAAGAGTGAGCAGACCAAACTGCTGGTCCCAGTGACCACTATCGAAGTGTTGGATTGATTTTTGACACTACTGGGTGTCATCAGCATGTGTACGCAGCAGATTGTAACCCAAACACCCGTCCACTAGACCATGGGGTCGCGGACATCGCGGTCGTAGGAACTCACGTGCTGTAGTTTCCTCTTTGCTAAGCCCTTTCTTGACCATTGTTGGGATTGTGGTGGATGTTTGCTGGTTTGCGGAGCAACTACAATACGACTGACCGATTTCAGCCACACATGTCTATCTTTGGACGAGGATGCCTGTTTTATGTGGAGCTTTTTTCAATAAGAGAATCCTAGGCTTCACAGAGGTGATATGCAGTTCTGGTTAATGCAAATTACTCCAAAGTTCTGCTGGATCTGAAGAGGTAGACAAGCAAAATAAAAGAATTCACTCTGTGCTTACTGGTAAACTGGGGGACAGTAGGAAGTTTCTGACGGTATCCAGACTGTCCCGATTTCCCTAGTTACTTTCCTTTCCATTGAAATGCCTGTTCGTTAAAGCTGTAGTTTACAATAAGTCTATCTACTTTAGGACAATTATGTCGGTGTTCATTTACTGGAGTTAATGATAGAGCCAAATCAAGCGAAAATGAAATGTTAACAGAAACGTAAAACGTAGGTACTGATAATTGGCTTGGCAGAGTTGATAATTCAGAAAAGATTCAATTGCGAAAAATCTGGAATTCGGCTTGATTCGAACCAGAGATAGAAACAACATGCCCAAACGCGGCAAGTGCTCTACCAACTGAGCTACGAGACCATGAAGGGAGGTCAGAAACTTTACATTTGGACTCGGTAACTCACTCACCCCACTTTTTCCTATGGAATCCACCAAATGATCTAGGGGCTCGACTGCCCCGGCAGGGTTTCTCGAGCAGTTCACGCCGGAATCCACCAACACCACTGTTGAGTATAGACATTGAGTTACTGATAACTAGTAGAGAGGTTTCTGAGCTTCTGGCATATCGTCGTAGCTCAGTTGGTGGAACTCTTGCCGCGTTTGGACATGTTGTTTCTATCGCTAGTCCGAATTCAGCCGAAGTCCAGACTTTTCACAGTTGGATCTCCTCTAAATCGTAGTGTCTCCAAAATGAATATTTAACCGTTTTACCTAGTGTTTACAGAACGTCGACAACATAGCTGACTTGATTGATATCCATTGGGTGGTGAAGTCGAAATTCTATTCCATTCCCGTTATCCGTTAGCCTTACGTAGTTATCAGCGATGGTTTTTAAATCCTGGTTATTACCCGGACAGTTTGGTTGATATCTTGTGTTCACAGTTTTGTATCTAGCGAGACTTTGTGTCAGCTTGTTTCTATCTGAACTACCAAACTAGAGCGTTACTCTTATTTGACCGTCTCAGTGAGGCATATTTTTGTCACGACCGGAACTACGATCTTTAGTCTACGTACTCAGGAAACAAACGCTCTGACCATTGCTCCACTGACTTCACATCAGACAAAACCAAATTTTTATATTTAGCCGCTGATATCTGTTCGCTTGTGAGTACTGTTTGGAGCATCTGACCACCCTGACTGATGTTACACTTACTGCCTCGATTATTACAGTCGAAAACCTCATGCGTAGCACTATTCAATCAAGTTAGAGCTGCTGAACTTAGTGTTGTTCAGTTCTATTTTTTAATGTCAGATACTGGGAGACTTTGTTGATATGAATTAAACATCACTCACAACTGGCCATAATGTTTACATTCGGATATACTTTTCTAGGTAACTCTTTTTGACGAGACAAGATAACAACTCAGATCTGGTCAAAATTTGGTCAGAACGTGGACCGGTAGTGTCTGGGATATATATTACAGGCGGACTCGAACAACAGCAGAAGTTATTAATTTGGCAAACCTTGATTAACTGTTACCGAACCGAACAACAATGACTGTTTCATCCGTCAACTAACATCCATTGAATCTAAGCTTTATTCTCATAGCACACGAGTAACAAAAACACCTTCATGACATCCTATAAGGTACACCTGGGCAGAAATTCGGTACGAAATATGAATCCACCTTGCAGTCCTTACATACAACATTCTTTGTCAAAAAATTGAAGTTGACATTGTATCATATGTCGTGTAATCACATCATTATCAAATTCATGCCCAGTAGAATCACTGAAGATTCACTTATATTGACCTGCTTGCCATATATAGTATAATGGCTGTATACGGCTTGTTTGCAATTGCAACGTTGTTTCATTTCAGTGGTCATAAAAATTCAATACGCAGATTATTTGTAGAAGCTGGGAATTGATGTCTTTTTCTGAGGGCGCTTTGAACAGCAAAGGAAAAAGTTGACATTTTTCCGGTAAGTCAAACAAATGGAGGATACAAAGAACAGTCAGTGCATGTTTTTCGTTAGAAGACTGGTGTGTACGGTTTCGGCATTGCGTGCTCCCAATTGTAAAGTAGATCACTACTGAATAGCATCACTCACACGAACGTCTGTATACACTTGTGACCCGCTGTGTTGTCAATTTTCAAACTTACTGGATTCGATCCAATAGGTCTGTAATGCTGATTCTTCCGCGAATGACTCTGGAAATTTGAAATAAGGCGGATAGTCAATTCTTTAAGATTCATTCTTTGTGGAAACTTTTCTTGAAGAGAAATATGACTCTTTTTGGGAGGAGGGGATTTTCCTGGTTCCACTGCTGTATTACACAATCCATTTAAACATTTAATACCACACAAAACGATATGTAACGACCCTTGTGTCAAATCTTAAAAATTTGTTCTGTTTGTTTCACTTATCTGTGTTTGACGCCATGCAAACTACTAAATTAGTAGAATTATGCGGGCTTTGTTGTGGAAAGTCTGTTCATAACTTTTTGTTATTTTTTTCTGTCTACACGCAGCGAAAAATCACGATATATTTTACATTTTAACTGTATACTGAAAATGTGTCCGTTTTCTTCTTGTTTATGACTACCATTGGTCAGTCACGAAGAATTCCTTGCTGTAATCTACGCGAAATTGTTTCAATGACTTCAGTTCCTTGTTGATGGTGATAATACATGAAATCGCTTTAGAATGCTCCATTTTAATATGTTCTTTTTGTTGGACAATTTGACTACCTGGTTAATTTACATTCAGTTTGAAATAAACACATTTTTTTCCCACTTCTTCCATCTTATCATGAGAAATTCGGTTACTACAACCGGCTTCTCTGATGTTTTTGGAATTGGAGAATAGTCCAACCAACTTCACCCTCTGAATCGGTGATTTTAGAATCTTTAAATTAGAAGCACGGAGTAGAAGATTACACGTAGTCAGAACTAATTTAACTCTGTTTTTAGAAGTTGCCGTACTTACTTTGTACTTAAAGTCCCAGATATACTTTCACACTAAAATAATACTTTTATCAGCTAGAATCTTGTAACTTGTGCCATTGAGTGAACTTTTGAAAACTGTACTGTCCACCAGTTCACGGAATCCTCTGTACATTCAAGGCAATCCGCGTGAATCAATTTGTACCAATATCCTAAATTCGGTGTGAATTTTCTCGCAAATGAGCCAAAGTGCAAGAGGGAAACTGTATAAAATATTCGATCCACGCAGCCCGGTACTGCGTAGTTTTGTGATTAGAAAACCCTCGCACATTTTGCCTACATGAGCTTGCAATATGCACAGAAACACGATGATTTGTATGCTCACGTATTTGGTGCTAGCCTTCAAAGAGAATCAGGGTGTCCCCACTCCACCTACTGTGCAAGATCAAGAACCGGAACAGGTAAAAGAAGACCCTGGTAGGTCACATGTACACGATAGTAAACTCCTTTGAGTGAATAATTGGCAGAAGTGACTTTCGAAAACTTTGTTCTCTCGGCAGTGAAATTTATTGATATGGTATATTGAATTTGCAGATTTTCAAATCGATGTAGATATTATAATTTGAATTCAGATACTGTTAAGAAGTATGTGTTCGATTTAAAGGTTGTTACTACCTTCAAATACCCTTTTCATCTTGTCCTACCACAAATTCTTGTTGATTGTCCGTTTGAACTCAAGTTCAACAGAAAAATCGGTGGCACCCACTATTATCATTCCAAGGTGTGTTGCAGAGTATTTTACAGAGCGGCAGTGTATTCAACTGTGTACTGCATACTTAAATTTGTGATGTCTGTAGACTAGGTTACTTCCACAAAAATTCTTAGACTATTTGCGCGGTTAGTCACAAACGATGTCGCAATGACCAACAAAATAGCCTAATCTGGCTCTGCTCAAATTCGACCTTGCAAATACTCATGTACCAGAAGCGGAAATATCAGCATTTTATAAACCAGGGTTTGCTGAACTTGTTTGGTAAACCTGTGACGATTGCTTCAGGTTTCATTCTAAACAAGGCTGAACATAAATCATCCCATCCGACTGTATCCACGAATGTTTATGGAAGAATTTCCTGCCCACACACTTAAGGCAATCAAAAAACAGTTGGATTCAAGCATTTTATTTTAAAGCGAATGACGCAGGCTGCTTAAGTGTAATTTTTAATACATAATGTAGCTTACTAGTGTACGCTTCATAGTTCCAACACGGGGTTTTACAATGAAATCCTTGGATTCACTACGTTGTCGCGTCGCCTGTCTCATGGGGTACATGTGGCTCGGAGGAATGCGGTTCCTATGGCTGGTCCGAACATGGTACACAGCCCATGTTCTCCGCAAAAGGAAAACATCGGTTAACAATCTTGTTGTGTTACGCAATTTTACTGTCTTCATGACACTCAACACTTATATTGGTGTTTGTCAATGATACCTATTCGGGATGAATTTATTACGACACTCCATCCCGTGAACGGGTAGATAAACACGAGACACACAGAAGGCTGGTTGGATAACGGAGACAAAGTGTCAACTTTCCAAGTTTCTACAAATAAAACACTCCAATAAGCGATATAGGCTACCTGTGGATGGTCTGAATCTAGACGAAGCCTAGATTTATCACAGATCTATCACTTCTTAGTAAAAAAAAACCCGTTATACTACTCAGTGCTAACATTGTTTTTCTGCTTTCCAGGTCAGTCGTGGTTTAGCCGCATGATAACCCGCTATAGGCCAAAAGTGGCATCGTTCTTGTTGAATTTAAGTGGAAAACTTACTTATTTAGCAGACCTGCTGGTAAATCCAAAGTTTGATAGTAAATCATCTTCAACATAGGACGGGAAATCAACCACCTAATCTTCTGTTCCTCCACACTGGTAAGTCTGATCATTCCAATGTCCTCACATGCTTGTTATATTGGCTTACTAATCGTTCACTATTTAGGTACCCTGATGCACGAGTTTGACCATCTCTGATACAAGTTGAGAGGTGTACAAACTTCGATGTTTCATTCCAATTTGTTTATTGGCAAACACGCAGAAATCTTATCCAACTGAAATTAATACCAGGTGGACGACGTAATATGTGTAGTGACTAGCCCAGATATTCTAGTATGGGGAAAATAATACCAACTGGATACGACTGATGGTATTCCCGGAGGTGACTTAATCGTGACTAAACGGTTTTCATCCCAAAGGTTTTATTGCCATTTAGTTACGCATATATCAAGTAAAAAAAATGAACAAACCGCAATGGATCTGACTGTCAGAAAGCATCGTAGACGATGGCTCCTAGGACGTAGTGTATGCTGATAATGTATATTTCTACTGTAATTATTTCGTCGCTCGATAAGATGACCAACTTGACATGCCTAATCCAGCGCCGGTAATACGAACATTCAAGAGTAACTGCGTTACAAGTTGCATCCAGATACTGAGGATGGTGTCGCTCGAATTGGTGTTCAACCAAAAGCAAGACTGACAACAGCTTTAAACACGACATTTTTGCAAGGAAACCAATATGTCTGGATGATTATTGGTTGATGCCGCAATAGGCTGTATAGTAAGTATAGATGGTCGAGGTATTACTTTTAAACAGCATTCACCAAGAGTCTAGCAATGGTTCTTGTAGACGGATTTGAATCTGATGCACCCACCAAACTTTCTGGTATAAAATATCCAACATGTGATGAGTGACATAAGTTACAACACGTGAACTCTAACTTACATCCTACCTTGTCATACTGACTGAAGATAATCGTTTTTGACCAGCCATCTTTTGAATTCCCTTTCTCCAAAAAAGAAACATTCATGTATGCAAACTCCATGAGTGTGCTAATATACGCAACTTACTTCCGACAAGGCATATTATACCGGAATCTGACTACGCTACTTAAGTCCGGGTAATTAACTTCAAGCATTCATTTAGATTTCCAGTGAAATTCATTAACCAAGTGCCGAATGTTATAGTATGGTCCCTCAACAGACGTAGCTAACCATGCAACACTGAGCCGGTTAGTTACGTCTCTTGCCATTCAGCTTCAGGCCTCTCTCGTCCTTTGCTTACACCCAGAATGCGAATTAATATAGGTGCCTTCAACGTTCGCACTCGAAAACAGATAGATCAACAGGCCGCTCTTGCACGAACGTTAGACTCATTGAATGTCGATGTCTGCTGTATCTCGGAAACTAGAAACCAGGGCAGTAGTCAGCGTATGGAACAAATAGCACCCGCATTGTTTACCCGATACTGGTTACACACTTCGGGTGACTCCACAACCGCTGTTACAGGTCAGGCTGCAGTAGGTGTAGTCCTCAGCACTACGGTTGCAGCCGCATTGATAGATTGGATTCCTGTTAACGGTATACTGTGCCGTCCGCTAGCAGGTTCTGTTAAGACCAGCTCTAGACGCCGGACTTTCAGAAATCTTTTCGTTGCGTCTGCGTACGCTCCTGCTGACCGTAGTGACGTCGGCGTCCAGGACGCATTTTACTCGGATCTGGCCGCTCTCCTACGGTCGACACGTGGCTCTGATATGGTCGTTCTGGCGGGAGACACGAATGCTCAGGTCGGCCGCCTTGATGAAGCCGAATCCTATTTAGGTGGCAAGTTTGGGATAGCGTCACATTGGTCAGATAATGGTGGGCGATTGTTTTAGCTGTGCGCTGAGTATAAGCTATTTTTAGCCAGCACTAGTTTTAGGCATTGTTCACGTCATTGCTATACTTGGCGCCCGCCTGCTCCGAATCAGGCCTGGTCTCAGATAAACCACATAGCTGTTAGTTACAGGTGGCGTGTTTCCATCCAAGATTGTCGTTCTTACTCGATCACGTACTTGGACTCAGATCATGCATTGGTATGTTGTCGTTTTGTTCTTACTTTTGCTGGTCAACGACCCTACCGACAGCAACGACTGGCTGTTGAGAAATTGGCTTTTCCATCAGTAAAGCATAAGTACCAAACCAGTTCAGAAAACTGCCTTCGTGGTACTCACTCCGATGATCCTAATAGTTGCTGGACACAAATCTCACAAGCTATTCGGGAAGCAGGTACTACAGCATGCGGCGTAGGGGTACATAAGTTTGACAAACATTGAATTTCGGAGAAATCCCTGGAGTTGTTAGAAGCCAGATGGAAGATTCCTCCTGATATTCTACATAACAAGTCTAGAAGAGATATCCGTAAGAAGTTGAAACGTAGCCTAAAGGCTGATCGTGAGGTTTGGTTAATAGAAAAAGTTAAGGAAATGGAAATCGCTTTTGCCTCAGGGAACACCCGCAAACCCTTTAAGCTGATCCGTGCTACTGGTCCCAGCCGACCGTCTGTCAACGGAGTCATCAGCGAGGCAGATGGCACATTAAGTTACGATAAATCCAGAAGGTTGGAACGCTGGGCGGAACACTTTGAGGGCCAGTTTAGCTGGACTGCTGCTTCTACCGTGCTGCCACCACAAACTTATGATGTAACGCTGTTGTTGGTAGATTTAGAACCACCTACTGAGACTGAGGTTCGCAGTTGCACCTCGGCTCTCAGTCGTAATATAGCTGGTCGTCCAAACGATCTAGTGCCAGTACTTTTTAAAGAAGGTGGAGAGGTGTTAGTTGAGGCCTTGACTCAGCTGTTTTAACTTGTGTCGACGACGAAGACCATCCCTCCGTGCTGAGGGCATTGGATAATAGTTCTCATGGAAGTTATCAGGGGCTCTTGCGAAAACCATATGAGGATTAGTTTGACCCCAGTCATTTCAAGGATTCTGGCGCCCATTATACTTCGTTCACTCTTTGGAGTTCGGGAGGTAAACATCAGAGAAGAACAGACAGGGTTTCACCCTGGGCGGGGTTGTATAGACCACATTTTTACCCATAGTAACTTCTGGAGCAGCGTCATGTGTACCGGCGACCAACAATCGCCGTATTCCTCGACTATGAAGGTACGTTCGATTCGGTGGATCGTTCTACACTTTTAGAGTCGCTTAAACGCAGGTGTGCACCGACCAAGGATGTGAACATATTGTCGGCGCTTTATTCCCATACCTCAGCTCAGGTTAGGGTTTACGGCAAACTATCTGACAGTTTCGGCACCAGGGGCGGTGCATGTTAAGGTTGTCTCCATTCACCATTTTTGTTCAATTTCGTCATTGATCAAGTAATGGAGGACTGTCTGTGGCACTCAAATGATGCTAGCGTGGACTTTCTACCTGGTGGAACGCCAACTGATTTTGATTATGCTGACGATGAGGTGTTGCTGTTTGACACATTTCAAGCGGAACAAACAACGGTGAATGCAATTCCGTGTTCTGCTAAGTACTTCGGAATGCGCTTTTCAGCCTCGAAATGCAAAGTGCTCCTGGAAGATTGCTGTGATTACGTAGATTTAATGTTAGGCAACGAAGTCGTGGAGGTTGTGGACGGGTTTGTATAACTGAGAAGCTGCACCTGCTGTTGTGGCGGGGTGTAGAGAATGAAACAGAAGCGCCTATTTCTAAGGCTAGACCGGTGTTTGTTAATTTGAAACAGAGAGGTATCTCCTAAAGCTTGAGGGTCGCGTATATCAGACAACAACGACGGCTATATCACTATACGGCAGCGACACCTGGCCGCTCAAATTAGAGGACGTGAACCGTCTTCAGGTATTTGACCACCGATGTTTGTGTTCGACCGCTGCTATCGGATGTCAGCAACGAGTGATCAACGTGGAGATTAGGATGCAGGTGTTCGGCATTGACTGTCAAACGAGTTCTTTTATTGCAGTCCTTGTATTTGCACAGACTTAGGTGTTCAAGTCATGTACTATGGATACAAATTAGTCGTCTGCGACGCCGAACACTGTTTGCCGACGCTGCGGCCGACTGGCGTAAGGTGCGAGGTGGACAAATGATGACCTGGCGTAGACGAATGAAACCGTTCACGAAAGGGTTAGTTACTGTAGATCGAGTTCCTCTTCCGGGCTGGAGCCCTTGTGACTCATACAGTCAGTGGCTTAAAACTTTAGGTAAGATGCAGGCTAACCGAGCTTAGTGGCTTGAATGTTGTTGTTGTTTGTCCGCGTTGTCTGTGAAGTGATTGCATTAAATGGCGCGATGCAATTAAAGCCATAAAGAAGCTATTTTACTGACGAAACCTTATTTCCACTCACAGCTCGATTGTTTGTTTGCAAGATGTAGGCGCCTTGTTGTTGTATGTTTGAATGTAGACGTAGCTATTTTTGGTGACTAGGTCCCCTCCCCTTTCCCTGTCTTTTCTTCTCTCTTCCTATACAGTGTTTACTTTTTATTCTTCTTCATGGTTGTGTGGCAGTTAAGCATCAGTGTGAACCACTGATGTATTGCTCTCTATGATGATGATGATGATGATGATGATGATGATGACGATGATGTTTGTTTCGGCTTCCCACTAATCTGCTAATCAAGTGTTCCGAGTAAATTTTTCTTGTAAATATACTGCTTCACTCATTATTACACTGTTTGAACCAGATTTCTTACTGTCTGAGGTTGCTTGAGATTGTCGGTTATCCGTGACACTCTATCCGCGTCGGCCCTTCAATAAAGAAGTCTTCATAATGAGGAATATTTTAATTTTATCATCATATTCTAAGGATGTCACAAAATTACCTCTGTGACATTGTCGCAAACATGGTCTCATAATTTTGGTAGGAGAGTAACATCATGTTTTCCACGTGACTATGGTGATCCAGTGTCTTGGCTTACGTATGCCAAAGTAAAGCGTTCGTAGTGATGTTGTTTGTAACCAGTCAATCTGCAAAATCTTAGTTCATTGTGTTTTTTTTTATGTTCCTGGCTGATGGTGAACCTCTGAATGTCTCGTTCAGAGTATTTAGCACAATTCACGTTTTGGTTTCTGGTGTCAAATTAAGAATGCGAGTGATTAATTGAAACATGTGCTGTTGCTCTTTCGGACACAAAGGATATGTCATAGATGAAACGATATTTGTGAGAGACGGTTTAGGATTCAGCAATCCAAATATGCACGTGTGATGCAATTCATCCCGGATAATTCTCAATTTTCTTCAGTTTCAGATTTAAATTCGATTTACAACAGGTTCGAAATCTTCACCAATTATCCAGACTTCAACAGTGAAACGTTCCGTTATACTTACGCACATTTCAGTACATTATTTAAGCTGATTAATAACGAAACAAATGTACTGTGGTAACCATTCTACTTTGTTAGGTATCTAATACATTCTATAATAAACTATACACCGACTTTTTGTGCATACTTATATAAACGTATCTACTCACCTCCGGGGGGTTGATAGGGTTCCGTTGATTAATCCTACTCGAGCAAGTAGCATAATTTCAACCACTGTTTCGTTGATCCCGTGGCGGCGCTCCGTGATGATGAACTTCAACTACTCAATATATTTGACCAGGTTCTTTTCGCATAAGAAAGAAAATTATCGCTGTATGGTAGAGTAGGTTCCGTCTGATTACGTTAGGTTGTAATTTACTTATGATGTACTACTGTACTTCCACAGAAATGTATACAGTGTACTAGCGAAGGTCGTTGTGAACGAAAATGTTTGTTTCCAGGTCGAGATACTTCGTAGAAATCAAGGCTGCTCCGAGTGAGGTACAACAAAGGTAACATTTATGTATTTCATCCAGCATTTGGGAAGTTCAGTCAGTGCACCTGCAGTTCGGTCATTATTCACAAAGCGAGTAAAAATACGAGTCCAAATGTTCAATTCCGGCTTTGAAATAATGCATGCCAAAGAATCGTACGTTTAAGGAAGAAGTGCTGCCCCGTGATCAATTCCCACAGAAATAACGGTTTAACAGTATTGCACAATGTACCCACACTCTGTTTGTTTCGATCCCACATTTAGGTGTCGAGTGCGTTTCTCAATTGTTTGTCCCGTTTCAACGGAGTTTCAGTGCGTATCAGTGGGCGAATAGTTCTTTTACTGTCTATGCAAGAGAGAAGCTTTAATTAGTTTGTGTTTCGAGATCAGCAATTCCAAACAAAACTCGAAAATAATACATGTCGCGTTCGATTTTCGGATCGACGATCACTTGTTCTTAAAACATGTGCAACTACCTGGGGGAAAATCGTAATGTTGAGTCCTGACAACATGTTTATAATCGTTATGAAAGTCAAAATGTGTAACAGTCAGTGCGACCTGATAAACACTCCTTTCGTCAGCGGACAATTAGCTAGTGAATTTCTGTCAACGAGAAATAGTTCGAACCGTTTGCAACAGTTTCATTTAATCCTAATGCGGTTGAAGCCCTGTAAACCTGCGCCGTTATCCATGTAGAGTGGTTCCTACGTCAGTGACGATATTGTAAACGCATGCGAAAAGAAACTGAGAGTGCCTGCAATAAGTGGCCTAGTGAATGTGTGCAACTGCTAAGTACAAGTGGGAAAACGCTACTGCATACAACCCAAATATTCTATTCACCATGATCCTTAGGATTTACTCTTTTTAGTTAGTTTAGTCTCGTGTCATTTCACGTTTATCCGTTGCATTCTACGCAATAGATAAACGGTGTTTCCATCACTATTGACCGAAACGTTTGGTTGACTAACAAACATAAAATTCATACGGTTCTCAAAACCTTTACAAATTAAAAGATATCAAAAATGAATCTATTTTGGATGGTTGACAAAGGAACTATTGTTTCAGTCAAATATGGCTGGATTCCTCTCTCCCAGTGTGTTGAGCTCTAATATGATCGAAACTTAAATCTAGCGCTTCGTTTCGAAAAGGGCTGTTTGGATTGTTTATAGGAATTCAGTGGCTGTGATCGGTTGTAACTGATCTTCAACTGATAAGAAAGCCAAAACCTAATACTAGGTAATAAATTGAGAGGTGCGTTGTCGGGGTGGCAAAAAAACATCGAATTTCCCTTTCTCAAGTGCGGTTGTCTAATAAGAACCGAGGGGAGTTTGGCGAACATAAGTCACTGTCCTAATAAACAGCAAACCTGTCTCCCAGTGTCTGATCACAAACATGCTCTGCTACACAATGGAGCACTGAAACATTAAATGTTATTCACCTTGCTCGAATATAACTCATATAGCTGCATGGGACGAATCCATAGTAATATATGTGGACTTGGGAGAATTTGCTTGTTGGACGTTGACGAAAACAAGAAATAAATATGGTCTCCAGAGCATCAGTGCACACATTTTTTGAAACCATAATCAAAAATGGTGGTGTTGCTTCCAGAACAAACTTAGGAATAGAAGTGGAATGATCGTAAGATGTATCATTATGTGTGGGATTTTTGAGTGAAAACAATAAACAGAAACCAAAATCCCACACAATCAGAACGACATTCCGTGTTATAACCGAAAAGTAGGAAGCAGAAAACATTAGCAATGCAATGGTGACACTATACTAATGAAGTTCTGCGATTGAATCAAACTAGTTTTATAACGTGTATTTCTGCTAAAATTGTGTACAGCGTCATTTTGATAAACCGCAGCGCCACTACTATTATTTGTGGTTGATTTTGCCACGTTGGTATAAACTTCGTTCCGAAACATTCAATTCAAATGAGGACCGTACTACTCACACCTTCAAGATGATATGTTGATTGTTTTCACTTTAATCAGTTATTTCGTTCACTGCTGAGAGAAACTTGTGTGTAATCATCATTAGGTTTCGTTTTAGAAACGAATCTTGAGCCCAAACGCAGGTGGTGATTGTCTCCGTGATACAAAATGTTTTCAATAAGCACCTGTTCAGCCAAAACTACATTAGTAGCCATACGTTCACCGTGTTTGACCATCACGTTTTAATGACGCAATAATCGGAACAGTCTAGGTGAAGTGTCAAGGAAATCAGAGTTCCCACACGGTCAGTTCAGAAAGTCTTTCATAGATACATTCAGTTGGACAAAGTGGGTGCTATGGACAAACCTAAGTTCACCGGAGTTCTTCACATAGCACAAAATTAATTAGAGAGCTCTAATCTCAGTAGATTCCGTAGGCGGCGAATTGATAAACAACTTAATGAATGTTCAACAGCTCAATGTTACTGGTTTGGTAAGACAGTGGATTCCACTAGTGATACGCTATGCAAACTTATACGTGAAATCTATCAAGAATGGTTAACTGAATGCACAAACTGATTGCTTTGAACACACCGTTCAATCCTTAATAACATCGATAATCGGACGAGATATATTGTCCGCCTATGCTTATCATACTAACTCTTGTAAATTTTGAGCTGCGCATTAATGGTAGAATAGGAACTTTCCTGACGAGAACTAGAATCAGATGAAGCGATTGAGGAAAAACGAATCTGTTTCCGGTTGACTTGTTTGCCTAATATGGTGACACTGCGTGAAGTGGCATATCCGCTTTGTCGAAGAACCCTGGCAACTTAATTTAAATACCATACCAAAATTGCATTTTTTCTCTAATGCATCGAAAAAGCGCTCCGGATTCAGTAAACAGTTGAGATTTCCTTGGCCTGACTGTGTTTTCGTGGGTTCATCTCCCAAAATGCTGACTATGTCCAAAACCTACATATTTCCTTCAGCTTTGAGTTGAGGGTTTGCACGTTCAAGTGCTAAGCGATGGATCTTAGTTTGATCAGGGGAATATTCTGGATTTATTTGGTTACCAAAACTTTGCGTTTTGAAACCCGTATATAAAATGAAGGTTGTTTATTTTCGTGGAATTTTAGGGGTTAAACAGTGGAGATATCTTGGTGGGTTAGGTAATGTTGCTGACTGCACATGCCAGAACGCCAGATCTAATGAGCGCAATTTTTCATCATGGTTTCAGAAACACGTTTTATTGTTGTATCCGCTACTACTCGTGGAACGGTTGTTTGACTGTAACTGATTAACCGGTACAGATCTGAAGCTGCTGGGTACTTTTGTGTTTTTGCTTTAACCGCTATGGAATATATTGTTGAGAGTCACCATACGTTTATGTCCAGCAAACCACTTGATGTACGCCTAGCATTTAGATTATTCAACCGGAAAGAAATCTGACTGTGAGCCGAAGGAAGCATATATACGAAACCAGGAGCAACCCCGTAATTCCGAGACTGAAAGGAAATCACGAGTGAAAAAATGTCTTCCATGTTTTGTGAAATTGTCACGGCCAGACCATTGCGGATACTACCACACAAGTTCTAAGTCCGGGACGCAAGATCAAAAAGCGTCTGCAGTTTGGTGCCTTTTCATGATTGTTTAGTAACATGGACTGCAAAAATGATCATCTTTAAAATCTGTTGGCCGGTAGCATACATCGAAGCGTAATCAGAGTTTCATTAAGCCTACTAAACTGTTGTAAGAAGGCAAGATTGTTGTGGAAAGCTCATTTACGGAAAGAGACAGATTCCGAAATTACGTTGAAAACTACAGAACTGATTTACCACTAGTGGAGAAGACTCACGGTTCTCCTGAGATGAACATCATCGCAACTAAGATTAAACTGACAGATTACATGTGAGACAGAGCATTTCGGTAGAGCACGGTTACAAACAAGCTCAGCGACATTTCTAGTTGGGAGTGGCGGCCGCAATTCAGTCGCAGGCTATGTACGACTGTAATTTTTGACTTACGTCACTTGTGATATGGTCGTCTTCGAAAGGTAGGTTTATGAATACCTGCTTCTTAGGAACCGTACTCATGTCAGTCCTCATCGGTTTTTTCTGTTCGTGAATATCGACGAACTTCCGTTTGCTAACAACACATTCTTTAATCTCTCCTCCTTTTCCTGCAAGCAGTCATCGGTGCAGATTTGTTGAGCTGTGTGAAGCACGGACTCCAGCCGAAACCTTAACTTTTCACAGTTGGGTCTCATCTGAATTCATAAATCTGCCAAACTACTTATTAGTGATAGAAATTCTATGCCCAACAGTGGCGCTAGTGGATTCCAGCGTGAACCGTATGAGAAGTCCTGCCGGGGCAGTCGATCCCCTTGAATGTTTGGTGGATTCCATATGAGACAGTGGGACGGGTGGGTAACCGAGTCAAAATATGACATTTCCGAGCTCGTGGTGTGGCTTCCTAGTTCACCTGGTAGAGCGCTTGCCGCGTCCAAGCATAGAGTTTCTGTCGCTGATTGGAATTCAGCCGGAGCCCTGACTTATCACAGTTGGGTTTCATCTGAATTCATAAATCTGCCAAACTACTTATTAGTGAATCAAGCCATCGCCAATTGAATGACCAGTGACCTGTTTTATCTGTAATAAATCTAGTCGATATGTCAGTCCAACTCTATTAACACCTTACATAATTGTACCGGTCTGAAGATGTATTATCAAAAACATGTTCGCCTATATGTCTGCTGTACATATTAGTTGGAATGGATCAGCCAGATTTCAGTGAAGAACTTGTGATGATGTCTTTTTAACATCCCATAAAACTGACGCATTTCTGCTGAATTTATTGTGTACGTGACTGGGCTTCTTGCTGCACTTCACTCAACCAAACCGAGGACATTGCCGATGTATCCAATCTGAACATGATCCTCTTTAGTCACTCAACCTCCTCTATGTGGGAACTTCAAGATAGCCGTAAAGATTATCATACAGTTTGACTCACTAAGTCCATCTAGACAATGATCCGCACAGCCCAACGAAACGAAGATTGCTGCTGTGCTGAGGCTGCCACCAGAATGGAGAAACCGAGAGCAAAAGTGATGCGGATCACCTATCTTCATCTTCTGATGCATATAACATTTTTCCGGTGAACGGTTATTGTTAGATTAGGCCGTTACTAGGCCTCATACGTCCTAAACGTTAGTGTTCTTGTTTTTATATACTCAGAAAATGCGTGACAAATAACCAGATGGGCTTCAGTTACACAAAATTACTCATCATTAGGATGATCTGTGAAAACATAGTAAGCGGTCACAAGTTGAGCAGAATGAATAGAAACGACGACTTACTTGCCGATGACATTAATACTTTTCACCCTGCAACAAGTCAGAAACCAATTAAGCGTTCAGATTGCAGTAATGCGCTCACTGTAACCAGTTATAACCATGCTTTATGCCTCATATTCAATAATCCTGATAACGGTGTTGAAAACGTTTTGGTGTAGTACAGGACCTTGACTCAATCAAAAACCAAAGAAAGTCCCGTTGAGCCATTGAAATAACGTTATCAAAACCAACATGCTCAGTTTGGACTTCAAGAAAGATATGTATTCTCATGACAATGAACTGTGGCCACCGAAAACTGTAATATGGCGTAACTTCGCATATACTAAACTCAATGTGTTCTATGAATCTGTACAGAGCAAGTGTCTTGATCGAATTGCAGTCACTTTGTCTAACAACTGTGATACGCACTGTGGCAATAAAGTTCTCGTTTCTCAGGCTGTTTCGGATTTGAATTCCTTCACTTAAATAGAATGAGCAGTTGGATGGATGCATACAGACACTCCAGTACCTCGGGAAAAGAAGCAGATACTTTCTTCAAAACAGTGGTGGTCGTATTGGTTCCGATTTATGGTTAGACAGTGTGTTATGGCTATTCCAGTGTAGTTATTATATTGTCGTTGGTGTGAAACAATTTTCCAGTTGTTACCACATCAGTCGTTCGAGTGTTATTACTGTGCCGAACTTACCTTCCACCGGAAAGTACGCATATGCCTGATTAATATACTGCCTCAAGACAACAGAAAATTCTTTGCTCAGACTTATTGACGAACCTCCCAAATGATTGTCTATGAGGCAGTCAGCAGCGCTATACCGTGAAAATTTCAACATTACCTATTTGTACTGTGGATTTTATACAAAGGTGGAGGCAATGTAGCCACTGTCGAGTTATGATATGTTCCTTCGCAATAGCAGTGATACACACCCCAATCGGTTTTGGAACACATCTTCTTGTGAATCACCTGTTCACTGCTACTAGTCGATTTGCAAGTCTAATTTTTATAGCACATTAGGACTGCCACCTATTTGGGTGCCTCGCTAGGACCGCCTTGAAAATAATGCATTCATTGAGATGTCGAGATACTTTGCAACGTATATGAAGATCATTCACGTATGTATTTCGGTCAGTAAATATGCAGTTTCACCTTCAACTAATTTCTCTGCTACGCCTTGTTTTACGCTTACTGATCACTCGGGAATTGATGCACTGCATAGCATTGTGTATATCACCACGGTCCACATTTCAAACCTATAGTATCTGATGAGGTGAAAATCGCCAGCTTTCGTCGGAATGTTGTAATGACGGTATTGCATTCTGTATACCGTATATGACGAACTTGTCTAAAGAATCAGAACGATGAAAGTGCCAACTGCACCTTATTAGAAACAGTATCTTTTTGTACGAAAAACGGATGCTTTGAAATTATTCGCTACTGTTGGGCTGCAATCATGTTGCGTTTTTGGTTGATAATTTGATCATCGCTGCTGATAGCAGTACAATCGTTTAAATCCGACTCGTCCAGGCAAGTTAGTTTAATCATCAATCCCTCACAAACTGATTCGGCATAACAAATAACCGCAGTTCTGATTAACTGTCGTTGATCGAACGGACGTTACCCAGTCACAATACAACATCAACAAAATCCATTCATGGACTGCAATCAGTTACGGATCACTTGCACCTTGCTTGAGATATAATTAAGAAAGGAGAATCAAAATCTGTTGGTTGGATGTTTGGCTTATCCCAGGGTTCTAAATGGCAGTCTGTGATGGTCAGTCAGTATCATACTGTTTGTTGCCTTTATCTCGTACGGTGTTGGTAACATTTATGAAACAGAAACAAATTAGCTGTCTAACGCGAGACAGTAAATTATTTAGGCTAAGGTAGTATCTATTTGAGTACTGTTCTTTGGGCGTAGGATTGATTTCAGTTACCGATTCATTGACCTATCGATCAATGGGCACCTGTTGTAGCACAACTGACCAGTGACTCAAATGTCAACTTTTCTGAACTTGTCAATATTGGCACAGTTTAAGTGTTACTATTTAATCAGTTGTTTAACACTTACATTAAAATAGTAACGTAGTAATAAAGTAGTTTTACTGCATTCCCAACAGTAGACAGACAGGGGCCCTCAGTACTTACGACAGCGTTTTTACGTTGCAGACGGACGGAGCAAATTATCTTGGCGTTGGCTGACTCCAGAATTGTCAACTACCCAGAAAAAGCCTTTGCAGAAAAGCTAACGGTTCCAAGGTTCATTTGACTTCAGATTGTTCTTGTGGGGCAGGTCACAAAAGGGTTCTGCATATTGTCATGTGCAGGGCCCATGTTATGTTCTTCTTGTTGTGTCCTCACTCCCGACGAAAAAGACTCTTGACTAAGAAAGGAAAACATTATTCTCCCCAAATAAGAACACCGGCAGTTATCTTAAGGAAAGGTTTGCCCACATACAGTGAATGTAAACAAGAGATCTCATACTGTAGCATGAATGGATACTACGTGGTTTTCATTAAGATTCCCAAATAACTACGGCAAACAATTACTTGTTCGGTAGTCAGTTATACATTTTCAGTCTGTTCTTCTCGCAAACTCTCTTGTTTGTCGACTCTTTTTCCGAAGCAACGATGTGTTCAAGTTTCTGGCAACAGTGTGGTATTCGCAATACGGATAGGATAATGAGACAGTTTGGAAACATTTGCAGAGGTCAGCGCTTCGGGTGCATTTTAGACAGTACTGTTCATGGTTGGGTAATCTTACCTCTACCTAGGGATGTTAGACCCTACATTTCTTCCTCCTATGGGATTCAGTGTTTATTAGAACAAACGATTCCTGAAGAAGGTCAGGTTTACATGGATTGGCCAAACGGTAGTTAAGGCAGTCATACATTAAATATTGAGATTATTGCATAAACCTTTTCTACCAATTGCGGATCGGAAAAGATATCAACATTGTTTGGAAGCTAAGTTTGTGTGATGATTGTAAATCATAACGGAACACTATATGCTGTTGTTGTTTTACTGCATGAATAATTACATTGTATAGATACTGAATACATCACAATTCCGTTGGCTGACGTGCTGTGTTATTACTACTGCGTAGAAACTAGCTCTTGGTTTGAGCTAAGTACATTTCTTATTACTATTACGTACGTCTAATTGTCACAATTGACGTCTGGGTCAGTATATTTCAGGACATTCGTTACAATGAATCCCTGCAATATGGAAACTCTGAACGTCCACTCGAGTTCGCGGGAAATGGAGGATTACCTGGAACGCTTTGAAACTTGGTGTATTACTCGTAATGATATGACAGAGGAGAAGAAAACGCCACATTTCCTCATGGTCATTGGCAAAGATGCATAAGCATTGCTTAAAATTCTGGCGTTTCCCGATTCGCCTCTCTCACTTCCGTACGATTCTCTGAAACATCTGCTACCGAGGCACGTTCAGCCCGTCTACTTCGAAGCTGCGGAAAGAGCGAAGTTTCATACTTTATTCAGAGAAGAACCTCAAGAAATTCATGCGTCCATTTCTCAAACTCAACCAGCAGAGTCTCATTTCGATGGTCAACTTCAGAATCAGCTAAGAGATCGATTGATAGCGGAAAGTGATTCCCCAAGTATTCAACAGAAGTTGTTACTACCGGAGGAGACTTCTTTTCAATCGACCAGGCTGTCTGTGAACAATTGCAGGATGTACAGGACGCGGTAAATGAGGAACATAACGCCAACAGTGCTGAGAAGCAGACAAATCAACAGCGGCGGCAGTTCGAAAAGCTAGACTGTCCGAGAAGTACCGCAGTTGAGCCACATCAATTTACTCCAAATTCTGTCCAACATTTTGGCAACTGTAAGTCATGTGGTCATGAACATTCTCGACTCACGTGTCCATTTCGCAACTCCAAATGTTATGAGTGTGGCGAAGTCGGTCACATTCAGGCTGTCTGTTGTTGTTCGAAAACGTGTTTTGACCAGACTTCTTTAGGTGAACAAACTGTTGCAACTGACTTGCATTCTATTGCTTTTGCTGTGACTTCTACTAATTCCCCTGATTCTACGCATCACATAGTACAATCTTCTGTTGTTAACGGTAGTCCCAAACATTTTTTCATTGCTGACATTGGTAGTGTTAAGTCTTTTATTTCTGTCGCTTGTATGAAGCGGCTGGAACCTTCTGTTATTCTGAAACCTGTTAATATGTCTGTTAACAGCATTACTGAACCTGTTTTATCTGTTCTTGGCGAATGTGAACTTCCACTCACAAACGTGCAGTCTATTACTTATACTTGTTCATTTATTGTTATTAATTCCTACCTGTCTGTTATCGGTCACAATTGCATGAATATTCTAAAGGTGTCTCTACCGTTGTCCGTTGAATCTTCCGAGTTTGAAAATCCCGTTTCTGAGTCTGTTTCGGATTCGAATTCAGTTACGGGAGGGGTACCTGTGATTGAGCCGGCGCAGACAAGGATTCCTGAACGTGTGAAGAAGAAACAACGTCATCACTACTACCCGGACGTTCATTTGAACTGTGGCGGATGTGATGATTGTAAATCATAACGGAACACTATATGCTATTGTTGTTTTACTGCATGAATAATTACGGTGTACAGATGCTGAATACATCACTATTCCGTTGGCTGACGTGCTGCGTTATTACTACTACGTAGAAGCTAGCTCTGAGTTTGAACTAAGTACAATTCTGATTACTAATACGTATTCCAAATTATCACAGTTTGATTGGAATTGGCATCAACAAACAAAGTTGATTGAAAACGAACTTCGGTGTACAAACAGTACATGAAAATGATTTTCAAGATATGAGGAGATTAGTGTATTGGTAACAATTTTTGAATGTTTATACCAAAATCCAACATGGTCGCCTGTAAATAACTCGGTTTTACCAGTGATTGGGCAATCAGAATAAATTAAGCGAGTAATAATTTATAAGATCACATAAAGGATCATTCGCAACAACAGTAGATTCCTGAATGGTGGCCCACAAACAAGGCGATGAAATTGAAATACACAAAAGTGGTTTAATAAAGTTTATTTGTCAATGATGGGCTGGAGATTGAAGTAGTATCAACCTAGGTGAAACATAGAAGTCCATTCAATGTAGGTGCGAATGAAGGGGAGAAAAGCAAGAGACAACGCAAAGGACATTTTAGTGAGTAAGATGAATGATCAAGGAGACCTGAAACAGAACGAAGAATGGAAAATAGTTATCAAATTAAACAAACTTCGTTCACTATTTGAGTTGACATATTATGTGAAAGAAAGAAACGTAGCCATAACCAAATGAAATATGGTCCGTACCAAATATAATGTTAGCAGCATTCCCAACCAAATATCGAATGACTTCACAAACCTTTGCCTTAAGCAACAATCACTTCAACGATTTCTGGATCATCGGCTGTTCTGACTGTTCTGGAAGAATGAAAGATGACAAGATATGAACAGAATTGGGGAAGTTCGATTTCATTTTAAGTCTTTTATATTCTTGAATCACAGCAACCTATGAGTATAGATTCTTCTAAGCGACAAAACATTGTGATTAGACTTTATTTTATTCTAATTTATATTGTATAATGTCCGTTGCAATTACCTGTCTTCATTAGTAACCAGCCAGATATTTTTTACTCCATATATTTACATACATTTACATTTACAATACTGCATCATTCCGAGAGGATATCAAACCTTCATTTGTTCGTGGTGACGAAATAACCCGATATTATACATTGAATTTTCTTGATCATACAATTATCCTATAGTAACAAGATATTAACTCTACTAAACGTCGTGTCACAATCTGTTAATCAACGAACATCTATTGGGGAGGATCACACACTGGATGGAAAGTAAGATGATAACTCGTTTCACCAAAGTTACGCTACCATGAGAATTAAGCCAGCTTTTGTACCTAATCGTCTTTGAAATGCCATTCAAAACGTTTTGATAAGAATGTAACTTTTGCAATAATAAATATTTACTTAACGCAGGAAACTGCTATTGCCGTATGATGTTTGACAACGAAACATTTCGTGAACTTATGTGAGGTTATAGTCTGAAAATACCGGTGGTATACAACATATCCTATTGCATGTGTAACTGAACGTAAGGCTTCACTCAAAACCTATAGCATGATATTCATTTTAGAATATACGTATAATACTCACTCAGAGTAGTTAACCAGACGGCTCACCTTTCTCGAGGTGTGACGGCGGGCCAACCGTCGTTTTTCGGTCTTGCTAAAAGTGTACAACTGCATTATTTGATGAACTGTACTCACCAACAATTTGCCAAGAATCTTTGATACCATCGCCACCAATCGCAAACCGAAGGTAATATCCGTTAACCCAAAAACTGAAAAAAGGAGAAAATCTTCAACTAAGCGTACAAATGTAAAGTGCTTGGTAGTTTGGCAAGATGTTTGCATAATGAAAATGTGCATTTTTTCAGCTTGAACAATACATTCTAACCAGCCATTCGAAACTGACGCCGTTTGTCGATTTTCCTGCGTTCTTCTCCGATTTCCTCAATGCCTTGCGGACTACCTTCAGTAACAACTAATGAGCCTACCAATGTTAGGCACAGAATGGTAATCAGTCGTGTTGGCTTCATTTCGGCAATTTTCCAAAACTATTGTGAAAGAATCAAATCGAACAACAAGATGCAAAATACTTAAATATCAATTTTGGTGACCCCATGCAGTCTCTCGACTGTTCCACTTCACAAAAAAGTAGTGCGTAGAGCACCTTTTCCAGTGCACGTCCAAAACAAAGGCAATCAACGAGGCCAGTGTTATTACTTACCGCGTTCTTGAAACATAAGTGATTCACATAACTGTGAATACACCCGTGCGCTGCTTGACCGGCTTGGCGATGCAGAGCGTGTTAAGAGGGAACTTAAACTTAAACGTGTTGGTCTCTGAAAGGAGTAGATGATCACGTTGAAACTGTCGGTTTAGTGGTCATTCCAGTGGAGGTTACTATGGTTGGGCTTGGCGAAAGTTTAAACAACGTGATCATTCAGAAACAATTTAAGTAATCTAAGTCTGTCTGTCAAACGTAAATTGAACTTAATGGATAGACTTCTCTCTCAAAAGCTAACAGCCTCGGTGTCCGATCAGTCATTTTCAAAAGGAAGCACCAGACTTCAGCTTTGGTCTTAATACACCTAGTCAGTTCACACTACTCACAGGCTGTTGTGATTGAAAGTTTCGACCTAGTGCGCCATTCGTGCTCAATGTAAGTTGAGTGAACTCAGCTGAAAGCGTAAAGTTCAAGGTTCAGTAATCGACCCGGACAAGTGTGTGCAAATGACACGAATAATGGAGTTAACTGTCAGTGAAATAGCCATGAAAACATTGCTGAATTTGTGGCACGAAACATCTACTGTGAATAATACAGCTCTGCGAACCCAAGTTTCCTTTCCGGAAACGCCCTTTCTCAGAAAGAAAGATTCTGACCATCAAAGATCGTACATAAATTTCCCGAACTTTGCCGAAGTATCCACCATTATTTTTTCACCTATTTCACTTCTATGCGCCTAATGGTCATTCGGTTACGTTGGTTTCTATTTATAGTGTCTCTCCTTTAACTCTCTGGTTCTGAACTGCGCGTCGGTCACCATACACCGTACAATACGGCTGAGCATATCTTCCGTGAAGTGCACTTTTTCCTTGGGAAATGGATTTGTTCCATTTGTTTCCCGGTTTCAGCTGGCGAGATCATGCTTGTTATTTTCCTGACCATAAGTTATTTTTTCTGTCCACCCCAAATTTGGCAACCCAAGTTCTATCGGCGACTTACTCTTTGTGGTTGATCCAGCACACCTTCTGCCGTATACAACCATGTGAAATGTGTAGACGATTCAGAGGTCTCACGAATGACATGCAGATGCAAGTCGAATAACCTAACACTTCCGGGCCAGTTGAAATCTGACATCAAAGTAGAAGCCACAAGTGAAGATAATCTGTCCTAATGAGCCATTACTGTGGTGATTGTACTTATCTCAAGCCCAGAGCTAGTTTCTACTTAGTAGTATTAACGCAGCACGCTAGCCAAGGGGATCGCAATGTAGTCAGTATCTGTACAAAATAATTATTTGTGCAGTAAAACAACAATAACACACAATGTTCCGTTGTGGATGACAATCTCAACAACTACCTTATGATATAACAGGTCCGGGTTATCTGAGGCTCTGAACCCTATTTTGTATGGTTTTTTAGCGACTCCGGGCCCATTTGGTTATCCAAGGCTGAAATGAAGGTGAGGAAGTAAACGAATAGCAAGCTGATTGACAAAAGTTGGTGACCTAGTCAGTGAAAGATCGTGACTGACAGGAATGTTTGAATCGCACTGTAAAAATACAAGTGGCACGACTATCAATCTTTCAGCGTTCCCGAACATCTTCAAAACGCTGTCAGTGGGTGCCCGTTTGCCCTCACTGAACGATACACTAAGCCTAACCATGGTGCCACACGAAACAATTATTTTAGAAAGAGTGTTGTCTTGCAACTAGCCTACAAAAGTGATGATATTATGGAATTTAGATCAGCCTACACCATGATCCTTTATTCAACCAGCCGGAAAATATTCTCTCCGGTGAGAGTGCTACTACACACGTACGCCAAGTCTCACTATATCCACCAACTTTAATCATGCTACCAAGCCCCCTTGTGTAGTCAGAACAGAACGGTAACTTATCCGTCGATTAGTCCAGGCCAACTCCGTTTGGGTTAAACGTGAGGTGTAACAGAATACGGCAAATGCTGTTGCACAATCAATAAAATGTAGTCGGTCAGCATCTTTGATCGCACTTCTCTTGTTGATCACTGTATGTAAGGTCATCATGATCAGTGATCGCATATATATATATATATATATATATATATATATAAAACACCTTATGGCTGTTTCAGTTCGTCGGGACAGTCAGTGTTCACAGGGGGCAAAAGAACATGGTTGTCATTCTTAAGCTGCCAGGTTAAATGAACAGGTTCATTGCCTGTGTATGCGCTATGTTGTGTTTTTTCTCACTAAACTTACTTGACTCTGCTTCCTTAAATACAAAACCTGTAGGGTGTACCTGTGGAAACATAGTGAAGTTAGCTAGGAAATAAGTCACGCAAACTAGCGCTCCTGAATTCTGTTTTAAAATTATTTTGCGAAACAGCTGTTTTCAATGTCCTTTCTGTTAAGTTTGTTGTAACAAAACGCACTCAACATTTTCGGCTCAGAAAATTTTTTGCAGATAGTGTCGTTTTGCTTTTAGCTTTTAATAATTGCGGGGTTGAGAAATTCATATTTTGTTTTTTAGGAAACAGAACCTTTTACGTGAGATCGATACGCAGCGTCGCGACATATTAGTATTCATGCATTTCACAATGGTATAATAATCATTGATCCAAAGTTTAAATCTTGTCTGCACATAAATCGAAAACAAAACACTTCACAGGAAACATTTATTACGAACGCAATCGGAAGGTCACATTTGTGTTTGACATAAACAGTGTAGCTATAGCCAATGCCTTCAGGTATATATATATATATATATATATATATATATATATATATATATATATATCAGGCCTTTATGATGGCATATATCGACAAAATGAAACGAAATGCAGAACCTTCGCTAAAACAGGTTCATGTAAACTACTGATCAATATTTTTAAACTGGGAGAGCTATTGTATTCTAGACTGTGGCTTTTATTATCATTTCACTGCACTTAAGCGGACTCATACTTTGGTCAAGATCGTTTCCGGAATATTTACTGCCAATGATGCTCCGATTTGTAAAAATTCACAGTGGACAAGACCTTCTCTACAATTTCCTCTAACTAGACACCATACTTCGTTCAATTATATCGGTGGACAAACTAATTATGCATTCAGTATTATTCTCGATGCTGGTTTCATCATTATGCACAATCCGCCAAAAAGCCACAATGACACCCAGCATTTTGAGGCAGTTTTCTCAAAACACAGGTTACCAAATTCTGTTATCTCGGATAGGTATCCGAAATCAATTTTAACTTGCTAAAACCCTGAGACCTATTCGTTATGAGTGGTCTACTTATTTATATCAAACAGCAGTCAAGACTAATTTACAAGGAAACAAATGACGGCACTTCTTTAGAATGATCAATGAGATGAACGTGACTGACATGCTTTGTCTCCTTCTGCTATGCACTTGTTTCACTACTCCAGTATCCTGGACAATTGATAAATATGATTCAACAATTCACGTTCTGTGTGTGCCTTATTGTGTTCTGCGATTCTTATACGTTTTGTCGCTATTCTACATAATTCAGTTCCAATTATAACATTTAGCGCCATGCTTTTGCAATATCTACAATAATTATTGGAATGAATTAATTATCCATTGATTCAAATGCTCGAGAAGTGGTAGATTATTTGAAGAGGTATGAAAATTGATGGGTCTCATCTAAATTCATAAAGCTATCAAACTACTTGTTATCAACAAAGTTGAAGCTTCACAAAATCTGCTTCGAAGGAAAAGAAGGTTACTGATTAGCAGTAGAGGATTTTCGATTTTCATATAGATTGACCATCACCTACAACTGATCGCAGCTGTCACATTCCCACAGACTTTCCAATCGGCCCCTTTCGATAAGAATCACTAGACTTTAGTTTCGCTCCCACTAGAGCTCGCCGGCAGTGCATATCCTCTCCACTGCCGGGACTAGAACCACGGCCACGCTGTTCATCAGGCAACCTTGTTTACCACCGCCCCATTGAAGGTTGGTCCCCTCATGCATTTCATCGGCATGGAGGATTATACCCCTGTCAAAAACTTGGCTTTCCCGGAGTAACCAATCAATAGTTACTATCCCAAGCCAAAGAAAATACCCTTCCAACACTTCAAACCTGTGAATTTTGTAGCAATTGAAAGAGCCAAGTTCGATATGCTCATTCGGTCAGAATCCCAATCGATTCGTGATTTCATCCTACAATTGCAAATGCAAGCAGCTAAGTGTGAATACGGCATTCAATTGGAGGATCGGCTACGTGATCGATTGATTGCCGGTATTAACTTACCAGGGTTACAACAGAAACATCTCTTGCATCATGATCAAACGTTCCAGAGTATTCGTAAAGTATGTGAATAGGATGAGGATGTGAAACAAATTACGAAGACTACTGAGGTTGTTCTATACATTTGTTCTGAAGGCAACAATCTAAGGCCGAGACAGGATAACACATTCAAACCGCGTACCGATTTCTGTGCGTCAAGATCATTCGTTCAGTTTCCTAAAGGAAGTGATGTAAACTCAGTTCTACAACAATTTGGGGAATACGCATCATTTGGACGCAATTAGTACCGGTATTCGTGCCCACAAAGACAAGCAAAGTGTTTCAGCTCTGGTAAACTGGGTTATATCCAGTCGGCATGTAAGTCTGGACGTTCTAATTCAAACGTGCTGTCACTGATTGATGACAGTTCTGTCCTTTCTGTATCTATTTTGCCCCCAAACACTTCTCGTGCTTTGGGAACATTGGATCCTGTTTCTGACTTCGGTAGTGTTGACTCAATAATCTCGTACTCAATACTAGCTGTGTCTTATCCTGATGCTGTTCTACAGCTTACACTAGTACTGTTGTGTCCGCAAAAGACGCTTGGCCAGAGAATTCAATTATTGAGCAAACTCCTGCATAGTTCGTGTCAAAAAGCAAACCA
This sequence comes from Paragonimus heterotremus, assembly GCA_013368495.1. Lineage (NCBI taxonomy): Eukaryota > Metazoa > Platyhelminthes > Trematoda > Plagiorchiida > Troglotrematidae > Paragonimus > Paragonimus heterotremus. The sequence goes on from LUCH01003995.1 coordinate 55,558, forward strand.
CAAACACGTACACTCATCTGCACGTCAGACATACACTCACATACATCGGATGGTAGTACGTTGTCATTCTCCTTGG
>LUCH01003996.1:0-36699 GCA_013368495.1 Paragonimus heterotremus
AATCACAATCAGTCTTCCACCAGGTAGGACGTCCACGCCGGCATTTTCTGAGTGCTGCAGACAGTCCATTTTTCGTCTGTGATGCCGAAACAGTCAGACAATTCACCGTGAATCTTATCCTGAGCTGAGGTGTAGGAGAAAAGCGCTGACAGTATGTTCACATAATTGTTCGGTACATTCTTTGTTTAAGCTACTCTAAAAGTGTAGGTCGGCCGATTGAATCGAACGTAACTTCTTAGTCAAGAAAATCGGCAGTTGTTGGCCGGCGATATAAATGACTTTCAGAATTTGTCGAAAAGTGTGTTTATTGAATACATCATCATTCAGGAGGGAACGGTGCATGTTTTTCCTAATTTCCGCCTGTTGGGTTTCAGTGAGTCTACGAAGCACACTGTAATTTATAGCTCGGATCAGGCTAATATCCTTATCGTTTTCCCAATGGGCCCTGATCTCTTTCTTAAATTTGGGTACTTTTATCGAGTGACTCCAGCAGGTAAATGTTTTTCGGTGTCCACCTAGGTTAAAACAACTGCGCCAAGACCCCCTACTAATGCTTCCCTATTTTCCTCAGAGGTTTTTTTGGCGCAAGGTCATCTGGGCCAGCAACGAGTCGGAATACCATAGCGGAAGTCAGTTTTGATTGGTGGTTCTAATTATGTCGACCAGATCACTACATTGCAATCCTATGATGGTAACCTAGTAGAAGCAGGAGGTTATCCAAATTGCCCTTCAAAGTGTTCTGCACAGAGATTCAACCTTCGCTTATTGTGGATGTGTGCCGTCTGTTTCGCTGATGGTTTTGCCAACAGATGGACACTGGACCGGTAGCAAAGTTATGCTTGAGGTGTCCCGTAGTATTCCCTGAAGCAAGAGTGGTTTACGTTCCCTCAACGGATGATAGAGTCTACTACTAACGGGATTCTAAACCATAATTGCGGCTGCGACCGTCGTACTGAAGATGCGTACTCCAGCCTGACCGGCAGTGGCGGCAGTGAAGTCACCCGAAATGCACAACGAGTATTGAATAGACAGGCCGGATGCCGTTAGTTCGATACGTTGACTACTATCCTGGATTCTGGTCTCTAGAGTGCATCAAACATCGACATCCAACGAATCTAACGCCCTTACAAGAGCGACTTGCTGACCTTTTTGTTTAAGAGCGTGAACATTAAAAGCACCTATATGAACTCACATTCGGGACCTAATAAGTGAACCAAGAAGACTGGATCCAAGGTTGTAATGGATGGGATTCACTGGGACAGTGGTGCTGTGATTAGCCATGTCTGTCGTGGGATCTGTGGATTAACTGCTAGAGATGGGGATCAGGACGAACATGACTACTAGGTCGAATTAGACAGTGATAGAGAGGTCAGCAGTAACATGCTTGACTATCTGCCCTACTGTGCGCAGTGGATAAGGCGACTCAGTTTGCACTGTGAGACTGCTGATGGACTATGGAATTATTGTTGTGGTTACTCGTGATTTTTGGCCAAGATACTTCATGGACGCTCAGACCTAGGCAGAATGACGATTGGGATTTGTAACCGGAGCCACTGGCACAAAAACCCATACTGTATGGCAAATAGTGGTGGTAATGTGCTAGTACTAGTACCACATTTACCTGAAAAAGATGTCACCCTTCCCCTAACCTCATCGTGAAGGATCACTGGATTGTGACTTGTCAGATCTGTTGGACTGTTTGGTACGAGTGACTGTTGATATGACCATTACACCGTCCAGTTTAGTCGAATAAATCATAAACATAGACACGCAAGCCAGCATACCGCCTCAAGGTCCAGCCTCGTTGTGGCGACCTCCGCGTATTTGTTTCACGTGTGTTCAGCATTGTACATGGATCATTTTTCTATCTTGGCTAATATGGTGCGATACGCTTTTCATACTATCTCATATACCTTATATATATATATATATATATTGTAATAAAGGTAATTTGTAAGTCGGGGACGCGCAGTGTCTCATGAAAATAGCGTTGTTTCTTGTGTGTGAATGTTCCGAGTGTTTTGGTGGGATTTTTTGCTGGTCTGTGTAACCAGTTTGTTTTCGCTTCTCGGTGTTTTTAGGACGTGGTGGGATGAACGGCGACATTTCCCGCATTCCCATTCAGTCATTGGGTGCCGTAGTCAGCCTGACAGACATCCTGCCGGAGCTACCTTTGCCCGCTCCTTTGCAGACAGGTTCCAGCGCGGACTCCTTACTGTGGGAACCAGAACTACCGGATAACGTACATCATTTTTTACAATCCCGTAATGAACACTTGACAAATGCGCTCAGTGGTGCTTTAGAGACAGTGTATACAGATAATATGTGAGTTTCCAATTTCGTGTGCACCAACACGTCACCTACTTAATTTTTCTTCAGTGATTTCAAAGACGGCTTCGCTAGTGATTCTGTCGATCTCAACGTGCTCCCAAACTTGCTAGACAATGTACTCGTGCACAATCACGCTATCTTCCAACATAGACGGGGTTTTTTCGGTCTTCCTTCGTTTGGCACAAGGTCCACTTTTCCCATCATGGCAAATGATGTTTCTGAACAGCTGACTATAAACACGGACCCATGGAGTGCTGCTCTGGACTCAAGAACATCTGTCACATGTGAGCTGTTTTATTACTTAATGTGTTTTGTATATCTTATTAACTGTTCATCGTCTTGACCGCTCTCTTTCACCGTTGTTCACATTTTGCCACCGTTATCCTGCTACAGCTTGTACGCTGGATGAACACTAAAAAGGACCCTAGAAATTTATATAATTTCTAGCAGCACATTTGCGCTTTTGAATGGGCTTTGCAAGAAAATAGCATATAGCTTTGTAAGTGTGGGTGGTTAACCTTCACACTTAGATTGTTGACGAACTACTGGTTAGAATTATCCTTCGTCCGACCATCATCATCATTGACTATTTGTAACTCGGTTTTTGCTTACTCTACCGTTTCTTCTGTCTCTGGGTGCACAAATCTCGTTCGTTTTTGGCTCGCAAACTGGCCGAGTTAGTTTATACCAATGTAGAACTTGCTCTGTGTTGATTTCAGAGATCATCTGACTACCACTACAGTTTGTCACCTCGAGGTCAGGGCAAACCAATAACGACTGCATAACTGTTCGGTATTCTTCCCATAGTAGGAAATACATAGCTTTCAGTAGATGCATACGAGCTTAATCAATGTGAAATGCCACTCGTTTGAAATTGTATGGCCCAAAGGCGTTTTCGACCGTCAATTGTCCAACATAAGTACAGGTGCTGAAATTCAACATGACGGTCCAAGCGACCCTCATCTGGACATAATTGTCACCATTCACACTACTTACAGAAGGGAAGTAGACGGTGAGTAAAGAGAAAACTCAGACTAATGTTTCACCTCTTCCCAGAGTTGTAGTTTGTACAATGACAAGAGTTTAAACACATAAGCTCACCTAAAGAATTTCAGTCATGGCTTTGCTCAGAAGCAGAAAGTACAAAATTGCCTTTGATCTTACAGAGCTGCCTCACATCCCACCGAAGTTGTCCATTTGGTGTCTTCACGATGACGTCTCTTACCAGACCATGTTAACCTTCATTAACCCCCTCGACCAATGGCCTCTTGAGACGCCAAGTTCTAAAGGCATTATGGGATCCATTTCTAGGTTGGGTTTGGTGAATTGCCACTGTTGAGTAGTCTGTAACAGAGGCAAGAAGCATCCTCCTCCACCTCTCTTCTCGACACGAGGGCGGGATAATCACAAGGAATGGTCAACTGTGAGATTAACTAAGTGATGAAGATAGTTCTGTGCGTGGATCGTTATGGTAGTGAGGCATACGTGACGCACACGGGACGGCTACCATTCACCTCTTGAAGCGGGTTGCGTTGACTACGAAGAGTTCCCTTGATCGAATGGAGATGTTCCTTTACCGTTTCCTCACTGACCCGGTAGGCACAAAGTCTTTTCAATTGTGAATGAAGTATTCGTTGCTGCACTGGCTTGTGTATCTCGTTCGTTGCTTCGTAGAGGTCTGGAGTGGTCCATCTTCCTGTGCTTTTGTCAGAGTATTCATGTGACCGTTCTTAGTTGTTTACCACCATTATGCAGTAGACTCGAAATTCGGTATAAAAGAATGTAAATGGTCCAGTGATTGGATAGTGACGGTATTACAAACGTGTTCAAGGTCTTTTGTTCTGCCTGGTGTGATTTCAATAATACGTGGCTATTCACTTTTTTTTTGCTGCGCAAGAATTCAAGGTCGTATAATCATCGGTCCATTTCTCGAGTTTCGTGAGCGTATGTGCAGCATGATACAAAATCTGCTGAGTTGTTTTTTGCCAATGTACTGCTGCTCTGTCAAAGAAGGTTCGTGAATTGTGGTCAGCCGATTAGTGAAGATCTGAAGTTGTTTGGACGAATTTAGCACATCGTGAAAAACGATCATTAGGTCAGTCCAAAACGTGATAAATTCAGTTGGCAGTTTCAACTCGCGCCCTATCTGCTCTATCAGTTTAACCCTAAAAACAGCTGTCACGAACTCCAATCGAGACATACTCGTTCAGCGGATCGGAGCAGCTCAAGCTTTTGCGATCGTCAGGAAGTAGTGTTTAATGTGGCAGTCGTCCAGGTATCACATGGTAAGCGACTGCGCCATAACCTGTCTCAGAAGCGTCACTAAACATATGCATCTTCGTAAAAAAAAATTCGTTGTTACATGCTATCCACTTCGTCCACATAAGTAATCCTTTACTATCAGTGGGATCGTCTCACAACAGCAACCTGCATAGCAGCTGAACTATCCTTCGGACAAACGCAATGTATCTGACGATCGTACATCGAAGGAACGTAAGAAAATATGTTCCTTCGATTATCCGTCACAACGAGGCTGAACCCTGATGCGATCTGACGGCTTGTGCATCTCGATGGCCTACTGGGCTAAACTGGACGGTGTGGTGATCACACCGATAGTCACTCATACTAGGCAGGTTAATAGGTAAAGGTCTGACAAACTACAGTCACCTGGTCCTCAAAGCTGAGGGTTAGAAGGTTGGCATCTTTTCCGGAAAGTGTACCAGTTCTGGCACATTGCCATCGGCTGCTCTGCGGTACAGGTTTTTGAGCCAAAGGCTTTGGTTGAGAACCCTGATCGTTTTCCTTTCTAGGTCTGGCCGTCCTGGTAGTAGCTCAGCTCACATACAACCATAAATACTCACAACACTGTTACTTCCTTCGAGTGTGCGGCTTGTCCATCGGTCGTCCTTCGAATTTGTGAACATTATTTCTGACGCCCTATATCAATCCCAGCGCCCTCTGCACACTGGGTTCACCGAGATTAAGTGGCTGTGTAAGTACCGCTTATTCGGATTCTAGTAGCACTGACAAGGAGTTTCTCGTCCTTATTTGTCCGCCTGGTGAAATTGAATTCGCCTCTTCCCAATGTCTTTTAGGTGATTCACAAAATTTCGAGCGTTGTCAATTGTCGTCGTATTGACCAGGTGGCCATCCACGTAAAAGTTCTTCTTTGCGATCCACAAAATCTCTCATTATGTTCGGCGCTGTCTGAAATGTTTCTTCTTGAAGCAGACGTGGTACAACTGGGAGACGAAGCAGTACCGACAGGTGAATGCACATACGATGTTCTGCCGAAGCGTTGCATCTCAGTGTCTGATCACCAAATAAATCTTACTGTGTCACGGTCTGTCTTCGGTTTGCGAATTCGGAAAATTGCCTCGATGTATACCATAACCGTAATCTTCTTTTTTCGAAATCGTAGCAGCTCATCAACGAAAGTAAAATCGCCGAGATTCAAGATAACGGTCGAACCGACCTTCATTTGGGCACAATGTCGTCAGTCACATTACTTACATAACGGGAGTAGAGGGCGAGTAAGGAGACAGTTCAAACAAATGTTACAACTATCATTCATTCGGTTTTTTTTGCATAGTTTGAACTTTCTTATATATATATATATATATATATATATATATATATATAACCCGGTATTCTGTTAACCGAAACCTGGTATGACGGGTTTTTGTTAAGGTTTCTTGTTTGCGTTAGCCTTCTTACAAAATATAATATTACCAGCCATATTCACGGTTATGTTCACCACATATGTCCTTACCTTTGCGGTTCCAGATTCAGTACTGCATTTTCACTGTTATTCGGTGTGGAGAAACTAATCGGACGTAATTTTTAATATGTTTTCTCTGTCAACCGAAATAGCCATAACTGACGATCCTACCAGTTCTTGTTCCGGAAAAAAGAAGAAGAAACACAAAAAGAAAAAGCATAAACACCGCGAAACGGACGATGGTGATACAAGTGGAACGGGTGGTGAGTCTAATGCGACCACCCCAGCTACATACGATGGGACACCGTCACGTAAATTCGAAGACAACGCGTTATCCCCTACTCCTACTTACGGCGTGGTGGCCGACAGGAATAAGTTATCCTTAAAAATTTTCAAGCGACCCGCTGGTGAGACTATCACTCAATCTCAACCGACCGCTAATGAGAGTGCACATTCTTTGGAACCTACTAAGAAAGAAAAGAAGAAGAAAAGAAACAAAGAAAAAGATCGTGAGCATAAATCCCGCCGGGAACGCCGAACAATCCCGAACCAGCTAGGTCTGGTTGAGTCAACCAATGTTACTGTTTCAGCGGGCAGCGGCGCAACTGTTCCGGTTTGCACCACTGAATATGTCGTTTCTCTCCCCAGTACACAATCCATTCATGACGTTACCGAGGCCATGGCGGCAATCACCTCGGCAGCTGCGGTGCTTCCCGGCCATTATGACCCTTCACAGACGACGCTTGCTACGGCCGATCTGTCGTTTATTAGTAACGATAGTTTGTTCGAACAGATAGGCTCAAACAACTTGTCCTACCGACAGCCACAATCGCAGTCTACCTCCAGTCTCCCTAGTACTCCTGCGTCCTCTGCTGGTATTAGCCGACTTGTTTCCACAAGCTCTGTCCTCCCGACTTCCACCACCATATCGGACAGTTCATGTCCAACTGATCTGTCCAATCATGTTTTCGTTTCTCAAGCGACTTTGTTCGATGGGATTTTGAACGATGTCGACGCGTCCATATCGTTTATGGGTCCATCTGGTATCACAACCAGTGATCTGTTGAACGTCACTCCGAACTGTGGAGTTTCTTCCTCGGCTGTGTGCAACATCATGGATTATGCTTCGCATTATCTTCAAAACGAAATGCTTTCTTCTACCTCCATGTGCGATGGTTTTCCAGCACCCACCGCGCATGGCGACGATGCCACACTTACTAGGTCGTCGGAGGGTCTATCTCCGGCTTCACACTCGTTCACCTCTTCATTCATGATAGCTTCACAGTTAGCTGACTCCAACCATACAAATACCACTGCACAAGCTATGAGTGAATCAGATTTTAATCTCTCGAATAGTATTCTCAATCCAAACAGCTACATCCCCATTCCAGGCACCAGTCCATCAGCTGCTTTTGCAGTACACAATTTCGATATTGCCGGACTAACATCCGAATCTGCGGGTACCCATCTTCATCATGTTCCCATGGGATTAGCCAGTTATTTGGCTGCCTCTGGCAAACCCACACCCCAAACATCACAGTCGCAGGTACGCAGATCTAACGCTCGGACAGAGTCTGGCATTTCCGGTTGCTCCAACACGAGCACTCCACAATCCTTGTGGAAACGCAAAGCCTCTGGTCCATTACGACGAAGTGAGTTAATCGTAATCTTACTTGTGTTTGTTCGGCTGTGTAATAGTGTTTACTTCGAAGTACTCCCCTCACTTAATAGTGTCCGATGTGTCTCTAATCTTATACTCTTGATGAAAACATCTGTGTCAGCAGGTTTCCGTGCGTTTGGCGTTCGGTTTGCTTTACTTCTAATCGTTAATGGTTTAGTTACATAGAGTTCACCATTCACGGCTGTTGGTTCTTGTGTATTATAAGTCACTTGTATTTCTTTTCCTGTGCTGAATGTTCCTCATATATCTCTTCATTCAATATTTGTGATTGGAGAGTCAAGGATTCCTCGTGTAGGCGCACGGTTTTCGTTGAATCTGCAGTCTTTTCCATCAAATTAGGTATAAGTGAATATGCTCATTGCAGCATAATACACTGGACTGAAGCGTATTGCACAGAAGCACCGTGCATACACTGCTCACCAGCCGCTAGATTAACTTCGCCGCAGTGGTCACGACTGCCTCACGTCGCAAACACCCTGTTAATCTTCAGTGCCTTCGTAAGTATAATTCAGTTGCAATTTGTATTGTATATCAAAGAGGGTCTTTCCTAAACGTTTTGTTAGCGAATTTAAGGTCGTCATGAACTATCGAGATAACCGCGCTTTCTGCAACTGGTTTTTTTAATGTTTCCTCTTATTACTACCCTTACTTCCACTGATAAATCAGTATGAAATGCTTGTGTCTACTAAAGCTGACTGATTAAAGTAATCACCGAATCTTACATGTGAATTAAGCTGTCCCCTGGTTTCTAACAATGATGGACTTTCATATCGTCACTCTTATGATACTCCTTATTAATTACCTGTGATTTCGTTGTCATTGTTACTCTTTCTTCTCAATCTGTTTGTTTTTTTGCGGTAGGAAAACGTCGAAAAAATGAATTGGAGGATCTCCAACAATGGACCGTCAATTATCCCACTGGTGGTGTCGGATCAACAAAAGCAGCTGCTGCTGCTGCCGCTGCTGCTGAGCGTACCGCAGATGAGCGTACTTGGGATGAAACTATCGGCAACTACAGCCAAGTGCTTGGTGAGCGCGCCAAACGTAGAAAGCGCATGGCTCGACAAACGGGTAATTTCGACCCTGCCTATGTTTTCGAACACGACAAAGACTATCATAAGTAAGTCGGTTCACTCTCTGCACTTAACTCCGTGCTGTGGAATCCGTTCATACGTTACCGTTTATTCCGGCATGTGCTTGTTGCACCAAACAGTTTTCTCCTATGTATTTTGTCCCGGGTTTAACTGTTGACAACTTGACTCTTACTAATTACGGTTCAGTCTACCAAATTGATGCAATGGTAGCTCAGTTCTAGCAATACTGACAACTGGTCACACACTAGCTTGCTGGTGGCTTTGAACACCTTTGAATTGGATGGTCTAGCAGTACTCAACGAACGGGTACACCATTGTTTTGCATGAAGCTCGCGATAACCCAATGGGTCGATAGCGATTGTTAATCTCAGGGTTGTGTGTTTGATCCTAAGTTGTTTCTGCCATTGATTTTTGCTTAGGTTGACATTACACAGTCCGCAGAGAATCCATCGTATGGTGTAGTGACAGTCGTCTGACATAACTGCTGAGGACTTTTAAAGTGGCTCTTTATTTATTTTATTTTTGAGGTAACAAACACTTATTTTGTTTATCGGAAAAGCACTCTCTGGCCTGAACTCTTGTCGAATGAGTAGTTCTGCCTTGTCTGAAACCTACTGTGCTTTAAAAAGCTATCCCTCAAGTGTCACAACAATTTTGGTATGAATATGTGTTCAATTTGAGTATCCATGTTACAGGCTCTGAGCTGGTTTGAATAGTTGAACTCTGATCAAGATCCAAATTGCTTGGACGTACGGATATTTTGTTTTAACCGTTGAGAGGTATAACAACTTGACGGTATCGAAGTATCATCACGCACTCCTCACGTTCAGCATCTATGCGACCTGGCACCAGGTGTTTAATCTCTGATAATTAGCTGTTCGCTGTCTTTCCTTGTGTTCACTCCTTTTTTGTTCGTTGGTTACTGTTATTAACGTGAACAATCATATGGATGGCCGATCTTTGACCCGGAATGCTTTTTTGTCTCCTCATAGTGGTGGCGAAAGCGATGCGGGCGCCGAGGCTGAGCCAGATGCACTCAATCCGGCTGACGATTCAGATCATGTACAGGGAAATGTGCAGTCTCTTGCATCCCGGGGCTTGCGTTCGGGAGCTGCGCAGCGTTCCTATGCTGGCATGGACGATGACGATAATGAGACTGCTGGTCTCGGCTCAAACAGTGGCACGGAAAGTAATTCGACTGCCCGTCGACGGCGGAAAGTAGATGACGATGAACCGTTTGAAGGTATGTGCATTTTTACTGATTTTACTTGTTTTATACTTTCCGGGCTTGTAGTATCCTGTTTTATCCTATGTACTGTTGTTTTACCTTCCGATAATTTAGTGATTGTAACTCGTGCTGGTAAACGTAGGATCACGGCGTAGGGCCCGATTACTTTCGGATCTGAAAGTCCAGAGCTTCTGGTCCGTACGTAACTCGATAAGCAATACTCTGTCTAATGACCTAAGCGGAACTTTAATTTTATTTCTGTTTCCAACTACAGTACGGTTAAAAGAACCTGTCGAAGCTCGCTTCCCGCACCTGATGCGGAAATCTTCAGACACTGTTCGCAAACGCCGGGAACGTGTTGGATTCGGTACTGTAACGTCTGAGCACATTTCTACTCATTGTCAACATGTTGCTTCCACTTCGGCCTTAGGCACCGAAGCAGGCAGTTTAAAACGATTTCTCCAGCGGCTTCAAAATGTCCTGGATCAGATTGAGGATTCTGATCTGCTTCAAACCATCGATGCAGCTAATCCTCATCGTGGAGACGGCCATGCAGACGGAGGCACCGTTTTAGAATCTATTTCCCGCACAAACTTATCTGATGATTGCATACCATCGGAAGCCTTCATCGCGCCTGAAGAGTTAGCCGAATTATGTCGCGAGGCTGCCAAATTGAATACCACGCGGATGGCGAATCAAATTCCTACCGATCAGCTTGTGAAATTGATAACTTTGTTACTAATAAACATACGCGATGGATCCAGTGTGATCGCTACACTCCGACCGGTTAGTTTGCATTTTGTTGTGCTGTTGCTTTGGTTTTTACAATCGTGCACTATTTTTCCAACGTAATGCAGCGTTCCTCCAATGAAACGGCATTGCTGCTCAACTGCAGTTAACCGTGGGGTTAATGGAAACGGTCACACGCATCCAGTTTGTTAACCTTGATGTTAAAATGCTAAGATTTAAGTCGACATTTTTAAGCTGTGCTGCGCTTGTGGGAGTTAGAAATCTCTAAGATTTTCCGCCATCGATTTCCAGTCGCGTGAGTTTTCGTTATTTTTACACTACTTCTAAGTAGTATGATAACTAAACGCACATAATCTTTGTATGATTCGTCTGATGTCCGTCTTGTGTAGGTTTCCTTCTATTCTAGGCAATTACATACTCTCCACACGAGTTTTTTTTGCTACCTGGGATTTCTTCATATTGTCTTTTACGCATTTTAGGACGAAGCAGCAGATGAACACGAAAATCGCCTTTGGCGCGAGTTGGCCATGGAACGGGTCATGCGCAGCGTGAACGCCGGTCTGACCGGGTTGCTACTTATGACCTCAAACGACATGCCTCGGGAAGTCTACGTTGAGGACGTGATAGAGCGTACAGTTCAAACTGTCCGATTTCAGCTGTTCAACTGTATATATCCTGAGTTTGATGCAGCTTATCGCGTGGAAAATACCGCTAAAGGTAGGCTCAAAACTGGCATGAATTATTGTATGCACCTAACTTTCGCTAATCAAGTGTACCATCGGTAGTATGTGATTGTCGTAATACGTTCGTTAAAATGACCTGGCATTATCTTTCTGTTTTAAACTTTGCTCATCTTTAAGGTTGTGTTTGCTCAGGCTTGGAACTTGATCATCCGAAGTTTTCCTTCTGGGTTTCAGTAGTCACAGTTGCGCAACGCCTAGACAGCTCTATTGTGATGACACACATTTTTATTTTAGAGACACTTTGGTCTATACTCAATTTTTTGCCTGAAGTTTCTTATCGTGTCATTAGTTGTACCACGATGTTATGCCAACTATGTAAGAATCAGGTTGAGTCAGAACTGTAGGGGATTCCGATATCATATCCAACCTTTTGCAGATAGTTTCTGATATACGCATAATCTGCGGACCAAGGTCACTTCCCTTGCTCACACCTCGAAGTTGTTTTGCACATATCCTTAAATGTTCTTAACGTCCGTCACATTGCTACTCTGGTGCGAAATGCACAAGCTGTCTGTATATAGTTTTGTCCATAGAAAGAGGTATTCAAGGAGGCATTTTTGCATCTTATTTCTCTGAGAGTTTCTAGCCTCGGGCGATTCGTGCAGTGTTCCTGGCTGGGTTACAACACATTATTGTTCACCTTTTTAGTTTACCTTTTCAGTTTTGTATTTTTCAGATTGATGAAGAAGTTTTTTTTCTCCTTCAGAAAATCAAAGCAGCATAAAGTCAAGACGTGCTCGTGAACGAGAATTACATAAACCACGTGCAATTATCCATTTGTATCATAAACTTGTGGAAATTGTCTCCAATCTCGCCAAATTGGTCAAGATCCAGCGACTGACAGACAGCCTAGTGCTCGCTCTATCAAGTGTGGGTGTGTCCGTGTTTTTCGTGGAAAATGTGAGTGAACTTCAACTTGCCGCTCTGGAGTTGGTGACCGCCATTTTCGCTCAATACGAGCCACATCGTAAACTGATTATGGAGGAGATCTTGGCAAGCTTGGCTCGATTGCCCTCCAGCAAACGTAACCTTCGCAGCTACCGGTAAATTGTTTCAGTTTATTACTACGCTCTTGCGATTCTTTTACTACCGTCTTATCAGCTGCTTGAGATAATATTCTTCATTATCCCGAGCGTTTTTTTATTTATATCCGAGTGATTTTATTGTGGTCAACCTGCATATGATTTACGGCTGTATTCGACTGTATTCATTCGTCTGCATCTTGGGAAACAAAGCGGGTCGCTTGAATTTACAGGTTTAAAGTATCCGGAGTTGCTAGTTTTTGGAGCCTGTTATGTATGGTATTTTACGATTTTGTATTATCCTCTTTCTTCTTAAACGTTATTTCGTCATCTTTGACTACTCACCACTTCCACTTATATCTCTACTGTTTTAGTCCTCAGATGAGCTTTTCAGTAATTGACGGTTGACAATTCCCAAACGGTCCATCTTATCCATTTCATAATACACAACTTCCATGGGCCCGTGACTCGGACCGCCACACATCTCAACAGTGACCATGAACAATTTAAAAGAAGAAAACTTTTCTGAAAGAGATGAAAATTGATAAAACATGGCTAGGCAGAACTAGAAGTGGTATGAATGCAGATATGCTGTTGATTACGGTACTTTGCCCCCTAGGTTTATCTGCTCATTACGAGGTGGGCTTTTCAGCAAATATCGTGAGCATCTCTTTCTGGTTAATACCAGCTGATAATTGAATTATCACGTTTCGTGTGGTCGAACGCTGTTGTTTTATCTGTATGCTTTATTCGGGATTTTTGTCCCTATTCAGACTGAATACGGAGGATAGTATCCAGATGCTGACAGCACTATCTTTGCTCCTGGTCCAATCTGTGATCGTTTTACCCGCACCATTGGACACGAAAGCAGCCGGAGCGTCAGAAATCTCCAGGTTTTCAAACAATGCGAACACGTTGGCTGAGGAGTCTGGATTAAACATAGCTGCGTCCGAGGCACAGAAGACCGATGATGAAGTTCTAGTCATCAACTCCTATCACAATGCATTACGCACAGCACACACATTTCTCCTAGTCTTTCTCCGCAAGTCAGTCACATTTTATCAATACATTTGTTGCATTTTGATGATTACGTATCAGTCGTTGTCACTTGCTTACGGTTCATCTTCTAAACCACAGCTCATTTGTAGTGGTTTTTTTAATGTTACAATCGGTCCTCTTTCAGGTTGACACTCAAGTCATTGATTTGTATCACCCTTTTTCTTACTCATAGGGTTAAGATTATCTGAACTATGTTCGAACTGACAACCTTTGTGTTACAATCCATAGCTTTCTTTATCATCAAACAACTATACCACTCGTGATATGACGAAAATTGCTGTTACTATGTAACTTGTTCACATGCCGATAGTCTGGATTGACACAGTCTACTTCAAGCCATTGGTGTGCATTGACTACAACTATAGGAACTCACGGTATAGAGGGTTCCCTGAGATGTCTCTCTATTCAAACCATCAGGGTATTAGCAAATACAGTATGCTTATGCGTCTCCATCCCTCAATTTGTATTACATCAAAGCGTCGTCATAACAAATGTTGTTTTGACCAAAAAGTTGCTGTAGCGATGTCTAGTATAGAAATGTTAACATAGCGTAGAGCGTTTTTATGTTCTCTGTGACAACCGCCATTATAGCGAAAATCTCGCCATAAAAAAAAAAAATAATTTTCACGTGTTCGCTGCAACTAAATATACCGGCTGATTATAGCCAAACCTTTCATTCATTCGGCTTGATATGACCAAACGAAGGTAGCGGCGTTCGAAAATGGATACGGGTAACACATAGGTCGGTGTTATCTTCGAGCACAACAGTCATCGAGTTAGCGTTGTTCGGTCACATTCGGTGAGGTAAACGGTGTGGAGATCGAATTCTGCTCCACTTATTAGATGTCGTGCAGCAAAGTGTGACCGTCTTTTTCAGCGGCCTTAAATCAAGGCTTCAAAGGAATCCAATAAGTGGATTTCCCGCGAGAGTGCTTGATGACATGATGAATGTGGGTGTACGTAGGCGTTGTGGCAGTTAAGCATCATTATGAAGCACTGATGTTTTGCTGTCTATGATGATAAAGACGTAGGCGGGAAAGTTTGCACAAAAATCAACAGCTGTGTGCTCGCTTGGTTGAGATGGTATTTTATACAAGAATCGCGAAATGCATTGAATTGTGAGTTAATTTCGTGGGTTATCCATTACAACATGATGACCACTAAAACGGTTTTTCTGGTATTGTAATCTTCCTCTGATCAACGCTCTAGTGTATTGTTTTTTTTGTGTGTGTGCGAAAACGAGCAGCGTGTTTGATGTCAATTTGTGACTCCACGTTACTGTTTGTTGCAGGTCTACCATCAAGGGTGAAGATGATTATCGGTTTATTTTCGAAAATTTTGTGAACGATCTCTTACTGGCAGTGAATAAACCCGAGTGGCCGGCTGCGGAAGTAATGCTAAGCCTTTTGGGTAGTTTACTGGTTCAACAGTTCAATAACAAATCTTTGGATCAGAGTGTTCGGGTGGCAAGCGTGGACTATCTTGGCACAGTTGCGTCCACGTTGCGCCGAGATGCGGTCAATAGTCAGTTGAAAGAAAATGATATAGATGCCGTAATTCGTGACCTGCTCGAAGAAGAAAGCCATTCTGAGGACGAAGAAGATGAAGAGGAACAGGACTTGGAGAAGAAGAGCACGACAATACCAAACGTTGTCGAACAAAATGGCGACTTAGTCAAGAAGGATATCAAATCAGATAACGAATCCAATGCAACTGCTGACAACGTGAATGAAAATGGAAAGGATCAACTGATTCCAATGAGGCAGATCAAACCGGAACACACTAAATTATCTGAAAAAAATGGGTTCACTTCTCCCAGTCTCTCCTACACATCCGACCCGCCCGACATTGTCACTAATGAATTGTCGTTTGACTTCCAGAAGAAGATCAAAAAGAAATCTAGCAAGCCAGAACAAGCGGTGGATCCTATTGCTCAGCTCGATCGTGTCCAGGCCCTACGTGATGCGATTTTAGATTACTTGGCTGTGGAAGATGCTAGTCCTACGGCTGTGGTAAGTCCACCGTTTCAGCCCTTGTTAATTCGTGTATACGGAGCTATTTGCCTCGTTAACTTATTGGTTGAGTAAACCGGATTTCTCTTCACTTATAAGTAGTCAGGGATTTGGTCGAAAAAAATTGGGCACCGCTTGCACATTTCACCGTAGCTTTCTCATTCAAGTATATTTTTTAGCCAGTCCCTTTCTCAATGAAACATTACAAACTCAAATTTTCCAGTTGTTAGAGTTCATCAGTAGTATTTGTCGTGTGTCATGGACAGATCTATCTTACTATTGGGGATTCGATGATTTTGATTGTCCCGTTATGAACACACTCGTCGGTTCAAGGTTTTCGGCTTTTAGCATCGAAAGAACCGCTTGGTTAAGGTTTCCTTTTTGAACTCATCGGTGTAACATATTCTTGTTCAGACTGTGAGTTCAACTCTAGCCGTCTTATTTGTACTTATATGGACATTAGCTCACACTACATATAATCGATCAGACGTTTAATTGCATTGACAGTTCATTGCGCTGCCCACGGGTGAGTCGATCGCGTGATTATCAGTGAGTCAGGGTTTGTAGCTTGGTTGACTCCTTAGCCGCTCATTGGTAAACTCATCTCAGGTTGTATGATCAAGTGGTATTCGTCCTCTCGACCTTATCTATCAGTTCGATTAGGCTTCATATAAACGCATACATGGAACTTGCTGCATGAAAAAGATATCGGAATCTGAGGGGAATGTTGAGGGCTATTATTGGACGTCTCTAACATTTTCAGCCGAAGACATCAAAAGGAAAAAAAACCTTAAAGAGCTGGTTTGTTCGTTGCATCTGAAGTTACTGTACAACCATACTGTATTTCAGATTAAAAATGACTGGATAAAAATCGGAAGGTCTTACACCTCCTAGAAACGGTCCAAACGGTCACATTGGTTGGCTGACTTCTAATGATTATACTTTAGCAATTCAGAAGTTAATACGAAGTTAATACTTAGACAGAATGAACGATATATTAAAAGGTGGTACCATATTTCGAAGAATGGAGATCGAGAAAGACAAGACCATTGTAATTGAGTAGCGTATCTCTAAGTCCCCAAGAAACAAAGCAGAATAGGTGTGCTGACGCTTCAGTATTCGAGCGGATGCACCCAGCAGGCTCGGTTGTATCAGGACTCTATGGCCTACCTAAAATTCGTACGGACGGCTTTCCCCTACGTCCGATTTCAGACATGACGAACTCATCATTTCATGTATTGGCGTAATGATCAGCTAAATTTTTGGAACCACTATGCAACGAACTAGCTCCACATAGCCCATGGGTACGTTCCAGTCGATTGAATCTAAAAAAAGGCAAGGCCGTTGATAATAAAAGGTCGTTGTTGAACGTGTGCTCGTTGTTTACTAACGTGCCACTAAGAGGGACAATTGGTTTTATGTTTAGTTACATCCATTTGAATTATATGCAACTTAGAATGCCGGATGAGCAACTCATGGAGCTCCTGTTAGTCTGCACGCGGGATATCCCATTTCAGTACGTTGGGAAAATCTATCGCCAAAAAGATGGAATCGCAATGGGCTCGCGCTAGGCCCATTGCTGGCAGACATTTTCATGAGGATGATTGAACAAGCAAAGCTGGTAGGATTGACAGAACAGTGCGTACTGTACAGACGGTTTGTGGACGATATTTTCTGTATCGTCGATGACAACACTATTAGTGACTCCCTATTATCACTAGTTAACCCAGCTCACAGGAAGCTGAAGTTCATTGTGGAAGTAGAACATGACAGAAAATCGAATTTTCTTGATGTTGTACCATTGAACCGTCTGGATGAGTCGATTCAACGAGGTATACATAGGAAGCGGACAAAATGACCAGTTTCCACAGTTTTGTTCTAATGAGGCAGAAACGGAACTCGATATGCTGTGTAGCACCTTGAATCTACAACATTTGCACTGGTAACTTGTTAAACATAGAGTTCAAATCTTTATGTGAAACGTTTCATGTTAATGAGTATCCTGATAAACTCTCAGCTCGCAGTATACAATGGACTGTATCGCGGGACCGTAAATTATTTGTCGGGCGGATGACCATCTATATGAAATAGTCATACTAGGATGAATTCTCAAGTGTGTCACTGACCACAAGGCTCGATACGACCTCAATGATAAAGTTTCATGATGCTCAACTAAGACTGTCGTTCATCTCTATTGGATCATCGCCTGGGTTACGCGCACAGTCGCCTGACCCAAACCGAGAAATGAGAAAAGACGCGGCAACACCGTTTATCGGAAAAGCGAGACAAAATTAGGTCACAGAGGCTCTAAATTTATAGGACGAAACGTTTAGCATAGATGGCCGACAGACGTAGAGCGAATCAAACTAAAGAATCATATATGGCAGTCAGGGAGTCAGAGCAGATCACGTTACAAGGGACATCAGAAAGCAACGCGAGAAAAAAACTGTCCCGATAGCGCACAGTCGTTCGACCGCACACCTGCAGTCTGATTGGCTGAGTGGAACCATACCACCACCGACGGCCGTACCATCCGAGCATGGCCGGCCGATCGATGTGGCGTGATAAGTCCTGGCTGTTTCGTTAGGAGATGCGCCCCCTAACAACCTCAAAGCCACTTATGCGTCTTCACTTCAAAGACAGTGCCCAGTAGTGCTACCTCATTTCGCATTTACTCATTTTCTTGTTCCTATGAAGCATGTTTCGTTGGTCGTTCAACAAGACATTTGTCGGAAGGACTACGCGAGCACCATCCTGCTTAGTTGACAGCCGGACAACAAGGACTCAGGTCACAGAGTCTGTGAATACTGCATTTAAGCCCATCCACCGCGTCACACCTGTTGACATCAGAGGTGTGAAATGTCGTATCCTGGCCACTGCGGAGATTATCGGAATCCGGTTGCGAAACCTTAATCTATTCGTGCGGAAGTCTTTTGTTCAGTTACTGAAGTTACCTTGGCCTGTCGTCGTTAAAACATATGACGCGGCACCACAGTAACCGTGTCCATAATCCTCAACTAACCCCAAATCTACACTGTGCTAGGTTCCACGTAATTCTAAATTGACAATCATTTTCATATTTATTATGTAGTATTGGCCTGAAGATGACAACGAAAGCAAGGCTGTTCGCCACGTTTTGACTCCTTTTAAAATATCCGGATATATTTGAACAATTGAAACTTTAGAAATTACTGAAGTTTTGAAGCATTGTATCTCAACTCTTACTTCGAATTTGAAGTTTGCGGCTAGGATTTGCCTCCCTGGCAAACTGTTAAGAGATTAACTATTCAGAACCGAGTCTCGGCTCAGTCATTGATTGATTCATTTGGGTAACGTGATTCGTGAATTGGCGTGGAACGTGGAAGCGCCAATATGCCACACAATGATTATCTTGGCTTAGTATTTCTCTTGGACGTCTTTTCACTTGCTGAGCAATTCTATCATGGAATTGTCGTGTATAATGCATGGTTACAGTGTAGATTATGGTTAACATTAGGTCGCGTTTGTAACGAGGATTCTAACAAATGTGTAAGGAGAAGATAAATATTATTGAGTCCTGTCAGATAATGTTTGTTTCACAACTCTGCTGTAGTACTAATTTTGTGGTTTTGGGTTTACAGGATTATGTATTAAGTGAACATGACAGCACCGAAAGTCTGTTTAAGCCTGGACAGCATTACACTATTTAGCGTACATGGTATTGTTTGTGTTGTGTGGTAGCTTATATTTATGTAGTGACTCATACTGCTCGCCTCTTCCGTGAAGATGCATCTAAACCCTCTGTTTGACTATTACGTTCTTTGCTGGTTGACACACTTCATTCGGGCCGTTCATGTGGCCAGTAACACTATCTGTCGGCAGTTATTTCGCCCATCGAAACGGAATGTTGTATTCCATATGTAGATCCGGCGTCTTCATTGTTGCTGTTTCCCCGGAACCAATTGTATCTATCAAAAAGCACAATATGATGTAATCATTGATTTGTCATTTTTAAGATGATTGATTCTACAAACCGAGTTCACTATTTGGTCTATTTTTCCTATTATTTGAATGAAGTTCAACGCCAAAGCGAGGCAATACCCGCTGTTATGTGTATGCTCTACATAGCATATCGTGCGAACTTGGCTTGGTCACTAGACTGTTCGGTGTGGTCGCTATTTTTTGTGTGAGTAGTCAGTCAGTCGAACCAGCAACGTTTGTACGCATTCCGATGCATAATTTCTTAGCGTGATTGTTCTGATAGGCTGTCCCGTCGTCTGGCATGGATACTCATAATACTATTGCGCCTATACTTCTGTGAACAAGATTGCAGAACACTTGGACGCCGCAACTTAGCACACCGATATATCGAATGATTGTTAGATATATAATTAGACCAGTGACTGTTACTTTCTGTCGTGAATAACCTTCCCTTACTACTTTGACTTCCATGCAGTATGCGCGCAAATTCTATTTGGCGCAATGGTTGAATGACTGTACCAAGGAAACCGAACGAGCGCAACGGACAATCCTGGAACGCAAAGGCGAGAATCTCGTGAACGGTGGCCCAGAACTCAACAGGTCGGCGAAAAAACTGGCGGCTGTTGATCAAGAGTTGGTTTTCTCGATCGCCGAACGGCGACGGCACCATATTCTGTTGAAGATACGCGAGCCACCGGATACCTGGCGACAGCGTCGACATTTTTGGAATACTGCAGTTCAGCTCCCCACTGAACGTAAGGGTAATAAAATTGTGGGAACCCCGGCGGCACCTCTCATATTTCATGGCACTCTGGACTATGAAGATACATGCCTGGTGTGCCGATATCTAGCTAGTCTGCGACCGTTTTCACAAAGTTTTGATGTCTACCTGTCGCAGATATGTAAGGTAAGTCTTTCAATTTGGCGCGTCGTTTTGGTGTTTTGACACAGATTCCGCAAGTGCCCATTTAGCGGACAAAGTCATTTACTGTTGCTTAAGAATTTTGTGTTTTCTTACTTCCGCGTTCCGCTTTTAATAATTTCCCGGGTTTTTTTTGACAACTCTCGTTCCTTTACCTTTTATTTTCACTTACACATGTTATCACTCGAACCGGTATTGTTATTGAGGCAATTTTATAAGTTTGAATTTGCTTGTTTGGCTCTCTCTGACGCCTGTTGCATATGGCGACAAGAGGTAGTTGGTTCATACGAAGATCAACACATTATTGGCCTTTTTGCTATCCTGCCTCATTTCTTTCACACAGCTTCTCAGCGAGTCTTCTGTTCCTGTACGCACCAAAGCTCTGCGCTGTCTTTCCGCCGTAGTAGAAGCGGATCCGAATGTGCTGGCTCGTGTAGACATTGAGCGTGCGGTGCATGCTCGGCTCTTGGACACGTCAACATCGGTGCGCGAAGCTGCGGTTGATTTGCTAGGTCGGTTTCTTGGCAGAAAACCAGAGCTGACAGCGCAGTACTATCCAATGCTCGCCGAACGTATTCGTGACAAAGGTGTGAGCGTTCGTAAACGGGTGATCCGCATACTGCGTGATATCTGTTTGGAGCAGCCAGATTTTCCACGGATCGCGGAGATTTGTGTGAAAATGATCCGGCGCGTGAACGACGAAGAAGGTATCAAAGTGAGTTCCATTACTTTTAGTCACTATCCATTAGTGTATTTTCTTCCCGTTTCTCGTCGATCGCAAGTACAATGTTTTCCCGTTTAACTTCCCACTGACGACTCATATTATGCTTTTGTCATACAGAAATTGGTCCATGAAGTGTTCCAAACCATGTGGTTCAGCCCAGTCAGAGACAAGGAAACAGTCAAACTGCTTCGAAAAGTCATGAATATCACAGACGTTGTGGCTGCCTGTAAAGACACGGGCTACGAATGGTTTGAGCAGTTCTTGCGCACCGTAAGTGCCTAAATCAGACATGGGGATTGTACTTTTACAGTATATTCTGTCCTCGTGTTTTGATATCATATTTCGTCCATTTTCCCCATACATATGATGAAATAATGTTTCATATTTCTTGTCTTCGAGATGTAGATAATTTTTGCTCTAGTCCGATGGTTAAACCCTTTAAGGTCTGTTATGTGGTCTGCTTTTTCACTTTATATTGATTGTTTTGTACGTGTATTGTGAGCACCCTAGCCGCCACCATCAATGTAATTCATGAGCGCATTCTTATGTGACATTCAAGCTAGTTGACTGCATAGTATTATGTGTCAATCATCTGCTGCGAAATTGCCCGATCAGCTCGTACAACGGCTGTCACTTCCTTTAATTGGCAGTATGCAATCAACTACTTATTTATGCATATTTTATTTTACTTTCGCCCACTTCCAACCGTTTTGTCTTATCACGAAAGCGAATAGTTGATATGAACGACGGCAAACGATTAACCCAAAGTACAATCCATTTCGGCTGACCCCGAACTCCGAAATACACTAATCACTGAAAAGCAATAGCAAAGCAGACTTGGGGTGGGCGATAAGTTTTGCGTCAGATTTCTTGTAAATATACATGAAAGGCTTCTCCGTATGTCTACGGATAAACAACCTTGATGCCGCTTGAGCGCACGGACATGTATTTGAATCCCATACTGATTCCTATCTTAATGTCAGTTTGTGCTATTTGAATTCTGACTGTAAAACCATGTCACTCGGGTTAGGTTTACTATAAGCTAACAATTTCAGTTTTTATCATATCATCGCAACTGTGATTTTATCGATGTTTATGTAT
Source organism: Paragonimus heterotremus (assembly GCA_013368495.1). NCBI lineage: Eukaryota > Metazoa > Platyhelminthes > Trematoda > Plagiorchiida > Troglotrematidae > Paragonimus > Paragonimus heterotremus. The sequence continues at coordinate 22,349 of LUCH01003996.1, forward strand.
ACATGTTTCCAACCCACTGCTCCATTTCAGTTACTGAAAAAAGAAGAGGCCGAAAAGGTTAAGCCAGTCGAGAAGGCCTGTAAACAGATTGTTGATTGCCTCGTTCAGTACATCATGCGATTGGAAGGTTGGTTACTTTGTTTCATTGCCATAACGCAATGTAGCGTCATTTTTAACCAGAACAGCCATTTTCAAGCTTGCCTTAGGGCTCCACCTTTATTTTAACGTAGATAAATGCTGTGACCGCCATGAGCATTTGCTTATTGTTCTTATTATGGTACTCAAATTTCAAGGTTCGGTGGATCTCCCTCGTTGTTTCACTCATAAGTTTCGTCCGAATTGAATGCACGTTACTTGCCTACAATTTTTTTGTCATCAACCATTGAAGCCGAGTGTTATTTTATCTTTTGTGGTTGTCAGAAATATCTGGTCAGAATAATCAACGGCTAGTGGCTTGTCTGGCTACCCTCCACTTGTTAACAAGAATTCGTCCTGAACTAATGGTCCAGTATGCAATGGTATTACAAACCTACCTGCGTTGTAATGAAACATCCGACCCACATATCCTGCACTACGTAGCGCGCATTCTTGAAGTCACTGTTCCTTTGATGGAACATCCAAGCGAAACGTTTGTGGCTCAGTTGGAAGAAGATATGGTTCGCCTGACACTTCGTCATGGGAAGATGGTCCTGGAGTCTTGCGTCGCCTGTTTGGGTTCGGTTGTGAACCGAGTTTCAAAAAACTATTCTCTTGCGCGCGACTGTTTCACACGTCTTTTCAATGCGTTACAACGGTTTAGAACCGATCTTGCAGACGATCCCAAACAGAAAATCTCACCCACAATACGACCGTCGATCCTTCGCGCGCTGTTCACCGTCGGGCTTTTGTGCAAACATTTTGATGCCAATGTCTTTCAATCACATGCTAATGTGAGTTCAGCTCACCTGTCTGTCTATAGCTGTGTATGTTTTCCACGCATAACTTATTTGCTACTTTTAGGTTTTTAAATGTCTATAGTACATGATGATGTTAACTGTTGTGTTCGCAAACAAGATCACGATGTGTATGTACACGACCTTCACTTTACGTCAACCAACCCTATGGTCCACTGACAGTTGGTCGTTTTGGATAGGTGAATAACTGCTTCTGCATACGTTCTAATTGTGTTCCATTTATTCTACGTTGATGGGTTGTAAAGTGATTAAATACCATTGTCGTTTATTTTACGTCTACTGTCTAACAGTCTTCTCATCTAAAACTGCAACCAAGCCATCCTAGATGTCAGTAACTTTTGGCTGTAGTTCGATATGTATTTTCAGTACGAATAATCTCTTACTTTACTGGTTAAATTGTTTGTGCCATTTAGAGGCCCTCATCTACTGTTACTGCTCCTTTGTATTTGTTGACGTAACTTCCCTTGTCCAATTGCGTGTAGTCAATGGAAGAGATGTATCAACGCCTAAGTGGTGGGAAATGAGTAACCACATAGTTAAATTTGTCAGAAGTGGTATATTCATGAAAATGTAGGCCTGGTTGGTGGTAACAATAAAAACTTTAGTTTGTATTGTTATTATTCCTCCGTGCAGTTTACTTTTCATCTGTAATGCATACTCTTTCAAATTCCGTTCAGCCACAGCTCGGAATGAACAATTGGTAGCCAAAAGATAAGTTAGAAGTCCTATTCGACCCTCTCCTTGTTCAGGTTTTTCAACGAGGTAGGTTAGCGACAGCTCGCCCGACGCAGTAGACAATACCTCGAAGCCTGTCCAATACTTGATATGACGGACCGTGATGAACATAGGGAAGAGCTGGAAGTTGACTAAACGCAGTTTGAGTAGGGGCTCACTGAAATGTTCAGTGTATGTTGCTCATTAGAATGTGTCCACCCTTTAGTGATGAACGCTTTGTTCATAGCTGGTTCCGGGTGACCTAAATCAAGGCCATGATTCCTACGTTTTATAAAACTAACGGCAACGTAAACAAACCCAAGTAATCTTGAACCTTGTGAAAATTGTTACAGCAGTGGCCGTATTAAGGAAATTGTGCATTCAAAAGTGGCCCCCGTTACTAATTGCTTACGATAGAGTTGATATCCTTACTACAGCATTGTTTACTGTCAGGCAGTGACCCTCATTTTGGAGGACTTCGTTGTAAAAGAAGAGCCCTGTGTACATTTATATATACTTGTAGTCCGCTGGGTATCATCGGGACGCGCCGCTTGCTAGATTGTTGATCGCTCGACCGTCCGCGCTGCTGTTTGAAAGCTGTCTCGGTTATTAATGATCCCTCACTAGTAGGGTTGTTGACTTTTTTTTGCATTTTAGATAAAAAGAAAAGTGAATTATTTGTTAGGTCACGTGCACTATCATTCTCGTGTGGAAGTATTCATTCCAGTCGGTGTATAACCTTACGTGATAATTAGCTCTTTTGAGTCCTATGCTTTGTGGCTGTCTAGGCTACATGGAAGGAACAACTGATATGCACAAGGATTCCGGACCTCTTTGCTATATGATATCCTACTGATAACGCTTTTTGTCCGTCTCCATTCCGACATTGCGATTTCAGACGAATGTTCGTGATCAGGTGTTTGACATCCTGATGTTTTTTACCGAACAAGTCAAGTCCGACCTCGAGATGCGGAAAAAAGCGCTGTCTGGTCTCGGCTTCCTTTGCACCCGCCATCATGAACTGCTTTGTGGTCAAAAATTGCGTGATTTCTATCAGCACCTTTTGCAGGTTGAACCGAGCAAATCAAACATGACTAGCTCTGAGGAGCACTCAAAGAATGTTTCCGACCATCAGTTAGAACTGAAGTGCATCGTTTTGGAGAATTTGCTCAATTTCTTTCTTGAGGAGGAGAAACGAATGCTGGACGCTGACGCGAAATGTGAGTTGTTGTTCGCGATAAACTTTGCCACTACATATATGCGTCATTTTCTCCTTCATTGTCTTATTAGCGTCCCGTATGAAAAATGTTTTTTTTTTCCCCGTTCGTCGTGAATTTTCGTTCATATCACGAGACTCCACAACCCACATCGTTTATTGTTTCTTTCTTTTTGTCAATAGTCTTGACGATATAGCCATCGTCAACTGACTTTTGAATCGTGTGCATTGTTCCAAGTATTTGAAGTCGAAGAATTTGCTTAATAAGTCACTTTTTGTGTTATCCTTGATACGTGATTTTATCTGATCTGGAGAAATGACGCTTGCAGATAAATACGGTCAACAATAACTACAAGTCGCTTACGCCTCTCGGGCTAGGCCTCTCGTGACCTAGACTGTCTGTTATGTAGTGACGTTTAATGAAGTGGGGCAGGAGTATTTGCGAGAAAGCTGTTTACTCGCATTTATGTATCAACTGTTTGTTTTAATGGTATTTAATGTTTTAGTTTAAATATAGGATTTTTGTACATTAAGTCTCGTCCCCCCCTCTCTTATCTTGATTCCGGGATTGCTCTTTTTCATGGTTGTATGATCATTAGCCGTCAGTATTAACCGCCGATGTATTAGTGTTACTGTTACTACCGCCGATGATGATAAGTTGTCTTTGAGCGCATTCCGATCATCTATGAACACATGCATGTTAAAATATTCCAGGCTTTGAAACAACGTTATCTTAATCTGTGACGTTCTTCAGGTAGTTCATATTCATCATCGACAGATGAGCTTTCAGCTAGCAAGCTTTAAATCACACTCAAACCTACGACGTACAAGACTCGGTATTGCTCATTTTCTCTTACTATTGTAAACGAATCGTTGGAACTTATAAAATATTCTGCTAAAAGTTTTGGCGCTCCCATATATCAACCCTTGGCGTCGGCATGATTCGTCTTGTTTAGTACTGAGTGTTATACTGAAGCTGTACAAGAAGCCATTCTGTTCTCGTGCGAGCATAACACTGCTTGGTGTTGATAGATTTGACAGCGATGGTCAAACGAACTAATTCACTGAGCCATTTAAGACACGCAGTCTTAGATAGATGAATCGTGTGTTACTGATGCCAACTAGATCTTTATTACACCTAACCTTACTGGTACAATTGCCGATTGGTGTTATCTGGTGTGGGTAACTGAAGCAGTTTGTCAGGTGACTAGTCATTGTGATCTTGTTCGTTTTTCAGGCTTGGGCACTTTGATTAGGTACGTTGTTTGAGAGTGTAGCTTGTCTGTTTCAGTCACATAACTAAGTTACAATTAGTTAAACAGAGTATTGAATTTAGCAGACTTTTATTTTGCAGGTGCTACCTTGTTCTCACTTGCAATTCCTTTTGTTTATAAAATGTCAACATTTTCAACTTGAAGACTTAAGGTTTCGTTATGAACAAGACCGCCTTCCCCTTGGTTCTCCATGTAGAACAGGTTGTTATTTTTTTTCTTGTTGTGGAGTGTCAATGTTGGTCGGTAATCCGTTGGCGTTATTAATGTTATCGGCAAGACCCCCAGGAGCTTGTGATTGCCATCACTTTTGTCGGATATAGTCGAGAGATTTACCTACTTGGTACCTTTTTAATGCTGGTCGGATCTCTATTGAGTTCGCGCTAGCCAAAGGCGGGATACTGTTTGCTAATTCAAACTTCTTACAGCGTCCATATATTGTTAAACTTTCTTTGGAAGGCCAGGCGTATACTGTAAGGATGCCGGGGTTCTTAAACGGCTGTGAAGCGGAAATGTCTGCACGGAAAACACCCACTAGGCCGGTGTTTCTGAAGCAATCTCAGCTTGTTGATGAAACACCGCGTCATCCTGGGCGATTTTAGCCGGCAACTCTCTAAACTGCTAACCACCAACTATAATTTTGTATTTCAATACGATTGGTTGGTTGTACCAGTCACGTACCTCTCACGTCTTGTATATATCATCACTGGGGAATATTCTGTGTATTATTGCGTGCTTCACCAAAAACCTTTGAAGTAGTATTATGATGCACATGTACTTAAATTTTTTCGTTCCTCAAGGGAAGGCCAGACAACACCAAGAGTCGTTAAAAGAAATGGGAGATGTTGCTTCCGGAATGGGCAGTTTTGTGGCCCAGACTTACCTAAAAGACACATTGGAGACGTTCTTTTCTGCATTCGGTACTGTGCGTCTCACTGCACTTTCCGTCGTTAGCACTATTCTACGGCAAGGTCTCATTCATCCGGTCCAAACCGTACCCTATCTGATTGCGATGCAAACGGACTTGGACGCGAATGTACGGGTCAAAGCAGATGTCCAGTTGCAGGAAATCAATCACAAGTTCCCTGGCTTTCTCAGTGTGAGTTGTGCATGTTTACACCTAGAATTGTTTGATTTTACTCTCGTTTTCTGAGGTTCTATACTTTCAAACGGGTTACTGTACCTTGATTTGGTTTATTCATCTATTTGTAAACCTTCCATGTTTACTTCGATTTTGACATGCAAAACTGGGGATGTGGTAAGTGGGTACTTAGGGGATCGCTGAAGTTTCGAAGTTAAACATTCTTCTAAGGTACATAATATGGCTGTGTGCGATTCCACACAATTGCACCGGACCCCCCGAACTAATCCAGAGACTCCAGTGCACGAGAAAGTTCCATCCCTGAAATGAGCAACTAATGTCCACGTGTTCTCCCGCTTCACGATCGCCAAGTAACCACTGAGGGGCGGAGTACCTTTCCTCCGTCCCCTCTCTTCTGTATAATGTATGTAACGGCTACCAGAATCAATAAATCAGCAAGCATGGATCCTAATATGGATTTTGTCCTTTCGTCAGCACTGCAAACAACAAACACACTAATCACTACAAGATCGTGTACACTAACGTGTTTCGTTCATCGTGATTTAATTTGAATGAGTAAGACGCACTAGGCTTAACGGTCTGTTGGAGGCCAAGTTCATTTTTGTACTCTGAAATTTGGCTTGCGTAATCGATTTCTGATAACGATATTACTCACCAATGAATTGTCATTCCCACTGTACCTGGTACATTAGCTCTTTGTCTACACAGTTAACACTGTTCGTTGTGCAAATTTTGTGTTTCATTCCCCAAGTTGTTTGTATCCATGTTCGTATATTCTTCGTGTCAACCGCATGGTACGGCCACTTTATGATGTAATTCCCGCAACTGTGTTCTCGAAAGTGTCACCGATGTCTTAATCTTCAAAGTACTTGATCCAGTTGGGGTTCTTTTTCTTTCCAGATGCGTGCTATTCAAGGTGTCAGCTTCTCCTACCGCCTGCAATTCATACTCTATCCAGAGATTTTGCAAATGGTTTCTCAAAAGTCAAAAATGTCTCATTCGACTGGTTCGCAACAAATGTTATCTCCGGAAAGCACGGCCGGTAAGAAATCGGACCCAACCCAACCAACTCGACGTAGTGCACGCAATCGCGGACCGAATGCATCTGTTGCGGTCTGTGATGCGTCAGAAACGAGTGATCGCAGTTCTCTGATAGAGGAAAGTAATAGCAAATGTGGTAAAGGTCTCGATGATTCATCCGAACAGTTGCCCTCTATTTCGGACTATACCGAAAGTTCGTTCGAATGCATTCGAGGAACTCGTGATCCATTGACTGACATTCCCAGTGCATTGAATTCCAATTTATACTCGATGCTTCGGGGAAATCGTGGTCAACGACGGTCTCTTTTGAGTGGTCTGATTGCTCTGTTTGATGATTCACAGGTCAGTTTCATGGCGATTTCTAACCCATTGAACGATCTGCAACCTAATAGCAACTATTAGACGACTTCACAAAGTCCATCATTTATAGTCTGATTTTTTTTTAGAAATGTTGCTCAGCTGTTTTGTTTAACATACTTATTCACCGCCAGGCAATATATCATATTTGCTTTTGACCTCAACAATGTGGTAAAGTGGCTTTAGTCCACTTACCTTTTTCCGCTTCAATGGATCAGCCGCAGCGCTCGCTGCAAAAACCGCCTCCGGGACCCACAAAAGTTGGTCGCCCTGGAGATAACAGACGGCTACTTTTGCCCATAATTCAACCATGTTTTCCAGTTTCTAGTGTTACAAAAAAGATTACTAGTAGGTTGTGTGGTATTCCACCACTTTACTTTGTTCTTATTGCAGTAATGAAGTGTCCAGTGAAGTGGATATGAATATGATGATTAATAAACAAACAGGCAGATTGGACATTTGATGCGTATTCGCGAAATGTGTTTCCTTTGATAGCTATAGTCAGACCACATCAGCATCAGATTCCTCTAAACTAATGAATCGTCATCCATTCCATTTCCTTTTGAGCAATCAAAATCGTTCTTCTGGAATCATCCGCTATACTCCATAATACGATAGTCTCTTCTGTGAAATGTTTGTGGATAGGAACCACCTCTTTTAATATGGATAAAGCATCTAAGTTGACTGTTGCAATCGTTTACTGCTTTGGTGCTGAATGGACTTACATTAATCCGTAAGCTGTGTACTACAACTCGATTGTTAAACCATCACACCACATTAACAAAAGAAAATGGAATGATACTCGACTCGACATGTTTATCCGCAACAGTTCCACGCACGTGACAACGAAATGGGATTTATGCAGGCAGGCGAGACTGAGCGTTGGTAATCTCTGTAATCCTGGTATCGCTGTACGTTTGTCAGAGTGAATCTTTGATGTATCACTAGAGCTACCCAGTCTACCACGATATGAATGTTAAACCTCTTGAGCATATTCCACTTGCTCCTGGACCCTTAAAGTACGCACGTGATGATAGATAACTCCAACACTGACCTTACTGTTCACTTCGTTGATAGTCTTCCGGAACACGCGGTCAATGGAAAAGACAGTTAAACTGCCATCTCAAAGTTGACTGGTACTCAGCGGACGATAGGGCGTGAATGACGCGCACATAGTTTTACAGTTAACTGAATCGTATCAATATAAATTGATAATAAAAGATACTATTGAGCTACTATACCATTGAAACAACAACTGACCTAAGTAGCATCCTACCTACTTTTTGCCAGCAAATGCAAATGATTGTAGCCTGCGGATGCTGGATTTTCACGAGTGGTCAAGGTAAGATACAGGGGCATTTAGTTTGTTTATATAGTCCGATGAACTCAGTAAAAAAAAAAGTCTGTAAAATGATCAATCTTTATAAAACTGATCTCTTAGGTAAACATTTCGAATGCAGTTTATAAGAACATGACGAGGAGCAGTCCGGGTTTCACTCTGACTGCATTGATCATCAACTCACAATTCTCCCGGTGTTTGAACACCGCTATTCATCTAGGAAACATTTACCTTTTTAAGTATCCGCAGCCTCTTAGTTCGGTTGACAGAACTTTTCTCCGAGACTATATATAAAAGAAAAGTGACTGATGAGTATGCCAACGTCTTGTACGTTGGGTTATGGCTCATATCAATTTATCACCGACTACTAGTATCTGAAGTGTAATGTGGTAGCGTTATCCAGCTTCCCTTTTCCTATTCAACTTTGTAGTAGGCGAGATCCTACAGTGCCCCTTAGCAGACTGCGAATTCAATTGTATGGAAGCGCTCTCAACTGCTTGACTTATAGCATATGGGCGGCATTGCTGTAGTCTGTGGGGCTTCACAGGAAGCCCAGAAGGTACTAGTCAGATTAGAAGCTTTGTTTCGGAGTGAACTTTGCATCTCTCCAGTATAGGGTGTTGTTGCAAGACCGGCAGGAGTCTGCGTCTGTTCTCATCCTTGGCGTGAATTGTTACAGATAGTTGACACACTCATATACTTTGGGAGCTGCATCAATGATGGCGGAATACTTGCTGAAATCGCAAACCGTACAGGTAAAGCTCGGATAGCGTTTGTCACTTTCCGCCATTTGTGACACCGGTAAGCTCCGTCTTCCGGCAGGAGACAGAGTGTACAATGTCACTGTATGGCTGTCTTCCTATGTGACCGCGGAACTTCACTCATTCATGAAAACGATGTTCACAGTATCCCTTTCCAGTCTTTACTGTATCCGGAGCATTAGTGGTATGTGATGGGAACACCGTCTCAGTGATGTTACAGTTCATCGACGTGTCTTCGAGATTCAGACACAAATTAAAACTACCCGTTCACCGGTTGCCACACCGTACTTTCTTTGTGTTAGGAGTGTGGTAAACCCAACTCTAATGACAGAAATCTGAAGTCTGATTTGACGTATATTATGCGATTCGTGAGATACAGACTTCGTGTTCATTTGAAGAAGTGTTCCAGATTTCAAGTGGTACTGGAGGTCACAGTTTTGTATAAATATGGCCGCATTTTCGGTGGTCTTGTCAGGTCGAAGGTTCAGGTGAATATATCCGCCATTGGTACACTGCTGTCTTTGTCTTCCCTGTTGGCTTTTGTTACCTTATCGTACTTCGCGGGTCATTCACGATCGGCCGGAGTTTAGAATATTCGATCGGGACATTCGTCTGAAGTATTAGTACGTTCCGACACTACATTTCGCCAGCGCTGAGTTAGGCTGGAAGTAACAGTCTGGAGGCCAAGGTGTGATATGAGCTTGGAGCATGGAAACACTGACGCTGAAGCTTTTTTCGGCCTGACGTTCCCGGTCTTCTGATTGGGGTCCAGTGGACATTTAACACCTTTAAATGACAGCACTGTCTGATATGGCAATGATTGGAAATCGGTGTGCTCGTGTTGCTGATCTCTGTGTGCGCCCGTTTTATGTTTTCTCTCTACATCTCTTTTTGCGTCACACAAGCCACACTTTTCTACGCTACCTATTTGCTGTGGCACGTTCGCCACTTTATGCAGCTCAATCCTGTTCAAATTCAGCGTTAACTGTAAAATTTTATGAATCAGGTAATCGTATTCAAAATGTTCCGCATGCTTTCAGCTATTTTGGTCTGTTCAGTTTGCTCACCTGCTAATGTTCGGGTGTGGCTGTCTGTGTCCGCATGAACACGATTGGCGGCACAATTTTCCCAATCAGTCACGGTGATTGAAGCTAATGAACGCCTGCGCAAATCGGTCACCACGAGTGACTTGCGCTGCATCACTTGCCATCTCACTCCCTCTCTACAATGTGTAGCATTGCTTTCTATACGGGATTAGGAAGAGAACCAAAGGTTTAACTTCGGACTGAGAATAGAACAAAACCCGTAACATATACCACACCAACACAGCCAAAGGAAACCTAAGGTACCAAGTTGTCGCGTCCCAAGTTTTTGAAAAAGATGTTGGGTAGTTTACTAAACGACAGGTCGTTAGTTGTACAAACGAAAAATATGTATAAGCGATTCAACTCGCTTGTGCCTAGGACACCCATCATCTCTTCTTTGACGGTTCGCTATGGGCACATTAATGACCTACCAACCCGTAGCGGCTATTACTTTCGTGGCTGAATTCGTCACAGCGCCGTGACTTGTAGCGTCTGTAGTTCTTTTCCGAATCTTACGCCTGAATTCACGGTCACTCATTTTCCATTCATCAAACTTTGAGATTTCTCATGTCGCGTTTTTCCAAGCTTGCATCTTCCTACGACCTAAGGCTTATATTAAAACGCAAAAGATTTGACATCGTTGTTTCATATTTTCGCTCACCTACTTTTAACCGCCCATCCAACGGTTGATTCAGGATCCGTTCGTCGGTCATCCAAGGTACATGCCGTTGCTACCAAAGTTGGTTGAACACTATCTTAGGCTCGATCCTGTCCGTGACCGGTCAGTGAATCCCCAAAATTCAACCTAGACATTGTTGATGGAGGTTGGTGAGACTGCATATTTCGCTAGTACATTGCCGCGGTTTCACTGATGTACAAAAACTTGGACAGTACCACAGCTTTTTCTACACGCAGTTCTACTCTCATCTTCAAGCTGCATTTTCTTCGCATTTGTCTTTCAGGTCGTCCGAGAAAAGCGCTAGCTTCGGCTCAGCGAGCTCACAACTAGCAGTCTGCTGATGGTATCCTTCACCAGCTCGCTACCTTAGTAGTAAAAATTACAAGAATCGTGCACTATATCTTTATCACTGCGGATTTCTGGCGTGGACGTAGCACTTTCGTCCAGAGGAGAATGTGTCCTGCTTGTGTTGGTATCCATAGTCATTCGGTGTGCACAAATGGCGATCTGTTATCTGTAAGCAACGGTATACGGATGGTCGGGCGTTAGTTATTCAGCCGACAACCATTCACATTATGTTCTGTTTGAGCATCGTTCGCCGAATTCTGAAGAGCTATTAGTATTGCAGTCAAGTATGACTTAAACGGGGTTGAGCTTAAGATACAATCTTGCCTCATTTCTACGACGATGTCAAAATCTTTACAGGTCGTCCCACACGACTGTACCTTCGCCTTCATACTCACGTGCAACAGTTTAATTAAATTAACAGTTTAACTTGGTCATCCAAACTCACCCAACACCGTCCGCAATGCCCCGTGGCTCACGGAAGTACTCTGGTGAAATTTAGGGATAGATCTTACAACTGCTGGCTGCGTTTACGACTCTTCCTGAAGCTGGCAAGCAGCGAATACCATGTCAGTAGTACTGTGCCTCGTTGTCAGTCTGCATTTCTCCTTAAAACTGACAGCAAGTGAATGTGCCGGATACACGCACACACATTCACTAGATGTACGAGCATGACACTGACAGCCTTGAAAACTGACTAACTCGTCTGCTCGTGCTCGCTTCAGCTGGTACATATCTCACACGAATTTCGAGTGGTCGATTGATAGAATTGGCACCACCATCTGTCAGTTATTTACGCGGTTGGTTTGGCATGGGCAAGTCCAAAATTACTGCCAAATTTGAAGTTGATTGTGGAGTGAAACTTGATCATTCCATTGAGGAGTGTTGGCATGCTGACTTGGGATGCATGCTGTGTATGGTAAGGTTGGGAAACGGTTAAAACCACTTCGGTCAGGTGATGAATCCGATTGCCCATCGAGATACGATAAGTGCGGTCCAGGTATGCGTAGTTCAAATTCTAATTTCTGAGACAACGCTTGTTGTCACAAGCTAATGTCAATTTACGAAAAACGCACCCTTATTTTCAGTAGCTTCGCATCACGTGGTCCCATCTAAAAGAATTACGATCTAAACAACAGCTGAAAATAATATTGACCGAAAGAATACTTTATCAGTGAATGCTGCTGTTAGGTAGTAAATATGTTGTACTGACCGTGGCGACTTCAGTGCTTGAACAGCTTGCTTTTGTTTTCAGTCCTCTTTTCAAATGATAGTAAAGTTTACTTGAACTTACGGTTGATTGCAACCTATGAAGTAGTGAACAGCTAGTCGCAACTCCGAACCATTCCCAGCCTTCTGGTCTGTGCGAACAACGCCGTAGCTTACATCGTCTGTTAGCCGGATTGTCAAAGCATATCGCATAGGATTGCACAGATGAATCACAATGGATAGTCCAGCTGTTATGGTTCCGTACCATTGAGCTGAAGACGTTTCTCCCAATTAATCGTTCACACAAGTAGCAATGTGTTGAAGTTAGCAGAATCATTTCTGTTGTGCTGCCCTGGAGCAGCAATGCTTGCTATCTGTACTCAGATTCCCGAGCAGCAGAAAGCAAAGAAATTGACAATGCCGACTTTTCCAAGCTGCCTTTGCCTTTTGCTGTCCACACCTTCCCTACTGATATCGCTTGATATTCGTCATATTATTCTGGCTCACTAATATGCGTTAATGACTCACTAAACTCGTAATTCAATCAGCCTAACTAATATGTGCAAAGGTCACCACTCTACTATCTGACACGATGTACACCTGTGACTAACTCATTCAGCCGGTAGAAGATCCGAACTCGCTATGTTAACACACGGTTGATGACACCCTTTTCGGATTAGCACGTCGTAATAACTGAAGCCAGATGTCGTTTGCGCATAATACTCACTATACATATACATGTTTGTCACCACACATATTTGATACGTGGTGTATGAGAGGAATCACAAGTAATGATGTGTGGTGTGACCGGACAAATTGGCCACGCAAAGTAACGTTAGACTTATTATCCAGTTTGTCTAGAGCGGGTGTCACTTCCATTTTTATTCGACTGCACCAATACAAAATCCTGCTTTTTGTGTGCTATTTATGTCACCCTGTAACATCTCATCAACGTTCTGTTCAATAAGAGAAATACTACCTGAGTAGGTAACTAGAAAACATGCTTGATACTGCTTTATTTGCTATCTGTCCATCCTACTTGTTTCACTTCTAGCATACGACCTCAACCTTTGTGCTCGTGTCATAACCAACGCTATCGGGTCTTACTCTGTCTTGATATTTAGGCTGCCCTGAATTTGTTCGTTTTCAGTCCATTTCGTTTTGTTACCTATTTTGCGTTGTATGTTTGTGATTGCAGAGAAGTTTTATCACCACAAACTTCATTTTTGGTTTTTAACTCTCATTGGGTCTAAAAAAAACTAATGATTTCAGAATTTTTATTTCAATAAGCCAGGTAGAGTAGTCCAGAGCTAGTAATATTGACTAGCAGTTATTCGTTCTGTTTCGATTGCCTCGGGCACCCTCGGCTGGATTCGACAGCATGATAATATTCAGCTCCATACTGTCTGTACTTTTTCAATTACAGTTTTTAACGTTTCACTTAATTCCATGTGTTAATTCGTTCTTGGCTTTGTTTCCTGATGGACGCAGCCCGATGAAAATCTTGCATTCGTTTCGATGACTGGCTAGTGTGAGTCACCACCACCCTTCCCCACCCGGCAACCGAAATAGTTGAGCGACCTATACTACTACCTTGGCGAAGTGGTCGAATTTGCATGCTATTTTGATCCGGCCAGTTACGCTAACTAGGACTCCGGTCCTTCCAGGTGCAACCTTGTCAGACAGACCAAAGGGGAGCAGTCAGATGAAAAGCAGTTACACTCATAGCATTGTATGTCGCACTACTGACCGCGTAGGAGTGCTTAAGTAGTGAGGCACGATCCGATGGGCACACAGCAGAAGTGTTTTTATAGCTGCGGCACTGCTGTATTCCGTATCAGGAAGAAGGGTGTGTTAGAAAAGGTACCCTCAAATAAAGAGCACTCCGATCGCCCAACGGTTGACCGTGACCTCCGGCGTATTATCCAATACGGTCGGAAAATATTCGTTATCCCTCAAAAGATTGATGTAGCATCGAGTACATCCACTGCTCACAGCAGTGTTCAGAATCAGATATCAATGTCTTATTCACTGCGCCCTCGAGCTAGGCAAGCCACTCACTGCCAAGTGAGTCAGACTATTGAGTCATTGGCTCCGAGTAGGGTCCCCCAAGAAAACCCTATATCTTGTTGTTTCGCAGGTCAGATTTCCCAGTCAGAGATTCGGGGTGCAGTCCCTTAAGTCAACCCCATTCCGCGGCATGAAAGACCGGGAAGTATCAGAAGTTATCATTCTCTCGACAGTGACATTATTCATGTAACACAACTTCTTCCTACTGC